>JAMKCH010084774.1:0-40751 GCA_023653785.1 Ophioderma brevispina
ACAAACTTCGTTCTAACATCCAAACTTCTGGAGCGATTTGACTCAAAATTGAGAAAAAAAATAATGGTGACATTGTGCATATTAACTCATTCAACTAAAAAAGGTTTAACCTATATCAGAACCCATGTCCGAATCAGTAAAACTGGACACAAGTCGTGATGTAGTGCAACAAAGTCGTAACTGACATTTTGGCGAAATTGATTATTTCATATATATGCAATATGTTCATACGCTTAATTTGATATATACATGTCAGGTGACAGTCTCATTTTTGCGAGATTTTCTTAAGCTCAATAGGCCCCTATTTAGTGTAGATACGACTTTGGTGCACTCAAAATGAATTCCCCGTGTCGGGCAACAAGTCCGACTGGTAGATACGACTTTGTGCACGGGGACGACAGGAAAACTACTATGTAGATACGGCATTTTATTTGTTGGAAACAAAAAAATCCAAAGTTTTTTAAAAAAAGATGTAAACCGTAAATATCTCCCAAAATATTTTGTGAAAGAGCAATTTCATTTTTTACCAGATTTATGCTAATTTATTTTCTAATTTCGCACAAAAAAACTTAAAAACATTACAAATTAGTTACGACGACCTTTTCCACTCATATTACGCTCAGTACTTTCTTGTAATGTACAAAAGGAAATGAATACGCATAATTTAAACATGATTACAAGTATAAGCTTATTAATATATGAGTTATTAGGCTTATTAGGCCGAATTATTGTAGTTACGACCTTTGTGCACTCAACATTGATTTTCCGTGTTCGTGCAACAAAGTCGTAACTGGTAGATAACGACTTTATTTCACGACACGGGAAATCATGTGTGTAGTTACGGTATTTTAATTAGCCAATTACTTCTTAATTGTCCGACTTAAGTGGGAAATTAAATATTTCTAAGATATTTTTAAAAATAACATATTTATCGTGTGTAATAATTATTTTCATTTGAAAATTCACAAAAATGAAACACAAAATGCTTCTCCTGTAAAATCATAAAATGTAATACGACTTTTGTTTGCAACTCACAGACGAAGTGTTATTCATGCAATCTGATGTTCCTAAATTTTCAATATTATGAGCTCATTTGCATTTTTTCTAATTGGCTAATAACTACAAAGGCAACTTCTGCCAGAACCCAAATGGCCGATTTTGATGATACTTGGTATTGGTGTAGTAATGGATCCAAGTATTACCCATGCCATCTCGCGTCTTGCTAAATATATTTATGCTTAATTTGCATATTGTGATTCTGATTGGCCAATAACTAATAATGGTGAACCTCTACCAGAACCCAACTTCCGAATTTATTGTATGAGCTAATTTCAATTTTAATTCTGTATGGCTAATACTACTAGGGTCAACTTCTTCAGAACCCCATTCTGAATTTGTAAAAACACAAAAAAAATTTTTTTTTAGACTTGTATGTGTGTATGTAGTGGACCCAGGTATTAGCCATCCAATCTCGCATTGCTAAATATTTGCTAGATATTAATGACTAAGAAAATGTGCATATTTTGTTCTGGATTGGCTATAACATAAATTGCTGCGGTAACACAAATGTCGACCTGGTGAAACTTGGTATTCAGGTTGTGGTCGAAGGCTGCCCATTGGTTATATTCCATGAATATTGATGCGCAAAAGCGAGAAACCGCGAATTTCTAATGGTTTTTGTTGGTTATAAAAACATGTTTGTTGTATTTTTTTGGTTGTTGTTCTTGGGGGGGGGGGGGGGAGTGTATTGCTGTTTGGAACTATGGTGTTCATAATAATATGCTCATGGGCCTGTCAAGTCCATTTTTCCACGTCCGGATGGACTACCAGCCGCCTCTGATGCGACCCGGTTCGATTCCCTGCGAAGCCAATTCGTACTGAAATTGGTTGCCGACCCATGACTGGTTTCTCGCATGTTTTTCTCCGAGAACTCGTTCCTTCCTCCTGCATCTAAATTGGACTTGCTTTCATAAAGCTTTCCTTGTCGTTTTGGGTTTACTCGTTGTGTTGTATCAGCCTAAGCGCTCCATGGCGGCGCCCTGAGCACTTCGTGGATTTGTCGCGCTTTATAAAATAAATGGTATAAAATATTATGACTTTTTTATGCAAAAGGGAAGTCATTGCGTGAAGCGGAAGGTACAGGGTGTTCAAGTGATTGTTTGGGGTGGTGACCACCCGCGCCCGCCCTTTCGGGCGAGAAGGTACGTTGATGATTTTCCTTAAATTTGAATTGATGAGGGCGCTTGAAGTTCTCCTGATTAAAGTTTGTAGACCGATTTGAGTATGACAGAGCTGAGCTCAATGGTGAGGATTTTCCGATGTTGTTTTCAGCAGACATTTTAGTTGGCTTCTACGAGAGTGCATGTTGGCACTTTAATACTGTCTGTGTGATCTTTCGTATAGCAAGGGCCATTCCAGGTTGGGCGAAAACCCCTCAACGTCAAGAAGCTATAGTCCGGGCAACCGTTTTTTTTCTTAGAAAGAGGCATGCCCTGATAAGAGAGCAATTGAGGACCTTCTCTTGGCGGATGTTTATCCATGAACATGAATCACTATTAGTAAAACGCATGTGTATAGAATATCTCTACAAGCTTCTATATAAACATCAACACCCACTTACCCGTTCTTAAACAATCTCACCTCGTAACACCTTTATGGAGAAATATTATTTTAACGAACGACTTTTCTCATCTCTATCAATTACTTCTATTGTAGAGAGTGAATGATAACAAAAATATTGTACGACATACATGTACATTCGTTTTCATCAGAACCATCAGCACAGTCTGGATATCCGTTGCAACGGTCTGTTTCCTCCGGTAATTCGCAGGTGACTGAAAATGGTAAAATAATACGGCGTTAAAATATAGTGCTAATTCGAAACAAGCACTGTCTTTAAAAAGACATGGCGGGAGTGTGTTATGGACATTAGAATATTTTAACAGGGTTGGTGATTTGTTTTATTTTAAATGGAAAAATTGGATTTTTAAAATTTAAATCGGATTGTTTTTCATTTAAATCGATTTTTATTTCTTTTTAACTCATGGTGTGAGGTTTTCTTCCAATGAAATGATGCTTTTGTTATTTTTTGCTATAGTTTTCTAATCAAATACTGTCCTACGGATTCACACCGGTAAATAACATGAGAAACGGAGGTAAGTCCATCCCCCGTTGCAAATGACGGTGTTTTTTGTGGACCGATTTCTAAGTGTACCCTAAAAACTGAAAGAAATGGCGAGATCTGGGTTGAAAATCATAGTTGCTATCAATATTAAGAATAAAAGCTGTAGGAATATCAAGAAAAGGTTGGCATTGATATCTTTATTTTGATCTGGCATACCAATTTTAACCCGTATTCTTACAGGGACCACCTGACTGAAAAGTGCCCTGACCTTCAGGGTCCACGAAGCATGCTAGTCTTCACGGTCCAGTAGCTCGAAAATTTGGGGATAACTACCCTAATTTTATGACTGATCGGGTAGGAGATATGATGATCTTCAATCAGAATGTTAGCTTTAAGGTCTGAGATGGTCCATTGAGGAAAAAATGACGTTTTCATCTCACCCATTTTGTACAGGAACGAATTGGACTTGTATTTACTGGTGTGGAACCCAACGTTCTTGATATTTTATTACATAAATATTTTTGTTGTTCGACAATCTATAATAAAATTATTAATCCCATATGCTATATTTTTTAGCCATCCTGCTGCTGAGTCAATATAATCAACTCCATGTACACGTGAGAGCATGTGTGGTCCAATGGAAATGCGAATGATTCGTGATTATTACAGCTGACGTGTCCTTGGGCAAGATACTTAGTCTCAATTGCCTCGTCGACCCAAGCGATAGTTGGGGAGATGTTATGGGTGATAACCACCTAGATGAAGCGAAATAATTGTGACGGTTTCCTGATGGCAGCGTACTAATAATTGGCAATCAGCGCATTATAACTTTGTGTAAGATGAGAATGGTTGTATTTTTATTATTATTATTCAGAATTCCTGGAATACATGTACTTTGTTTTTTCACTTACATAATTATTATGTCAACAAACAGAGTTTGATTCATATTATTTGTTCAAATGTTTTGATTTAAATCATAATGTTTAAAGTAACAATTGATTAAAATCATCAAATATGTAATATATACAGCGTCTATATAATTCAAATCATAGTTAGACTTTAAAAACAAAGAATGAAGGACAGAAAGAAATAAAGAAAATGATTCAAACCCCCATTATGATTTAAATCGAATCAAATGATTTTTTAAATCACTGATTTATATCAACTTTTTAATTTTCAATAATTTTGAGAAAAACATAGAATTCTCTTGGCCTTATTTGGCATACTAAAAAGTTTAGCACATTTATCAGGAAAATTGGCACCTGACCTTTAAAAACATTTTAATATCCACACACCATTTTTATCTTGGCACTTATTTACGTTGACCAGGGGTTTAGCTTTTCCGTGATACCAATCCCGCTTTTTTTTCTCTGATTTTATCTCATTTCCTGATGTTTCGATACGTTTGTTCATAGGTGCAATATGGGATCCCTCATTTGTTGATGAGGTCAAAGGTCACGTGCCGTGGTCAAACGTCATGTGAGGTCAAGTTGAAAAATAGGCTGAAACTGTCAAATTGACCTCAATTGAAAATTTGAAGTTCAATTGGAACCAAACTTGTGTCATTGGTGGACCATGGGTTCCCTCATATGTTGATGGGGTCAAAAGTCATTTGCCGAGGTCAAAGGTCACGTGAAGTCAACTTGAAAAATAGGATAAAAATGTAAAATTGACCTCAATTTAAAACTTGAAGTTCAATTGGAACCAAACTTATGTCATAGGAGCACCATGGGATTCCTCATATGATGATGAGGTCAAAGGTCAAAGTCATGTGCCAAGGTCAAAGGTCATAGAGTGGCCCACAGCTTATATTCTTTGAATATAGTGAGCGCAAAAGCCGAGAACTGCGAAATTCTAGTTTATTTATTTTTGAAAAGTCGTCTAAGTGATTTGTTAGTGCCGTATCTGACGATGAGGGGATCACGGCGGGATATAGTGCCACATCTTACGTTTCTCACAGAACAGACCAGGTTGTATGTCGTCTGCTTGCAGATCATCATAATAGCATTACTTTGGTAAATGTGTGTGTGTCCGTGTGTATGTGTGCAGTAAAACTGTTAGCCCTGCATACTCTTGAGCGCATTAACTTATTAACTTAATTATTATGATCTAAAAATCGTCCTTCCAATACGATTATACAGTGAATTAAAAGAAAAGAAAATAATGATTAGTGTGGTTTTGTACATTGGTAGACAAATATTTTCATAATTATAGTTGTCATCCTCTGACGTTATACGCAATAGCACATTCTGTTTGGTTTACCCTAGTTTTGGATTTCCCATTATCGGTTATAGGGATATTTTCGGAGACTCATGCATTCCAGATAGTATCACTATCAACACATTCAAAAATGTTCCAATTGGGCGGTAATTAAGTAGATTTTAAATAGCATTACGAGTTTACATCACCAGTTGTATTCACGAGAACATTGTGAAACAAAGCAAAGCATTTAAAAATACAACATATTAGTAACCATTTTTTTTATAAATTTGAAAATAAATAGAATAAATTTTTTAACACCATATATTTTTTCAACACTTTATCAGATATCAGAGTAACAGAAATGCACCCAATCGGGCTAAAAAAAAGGATTGCCCCAAAATACAAACCGGAAGTAGAAGTGTGTGTGCAGCGGCGTAACGGACCTTCCCGCTCTGAGGGGGCAAATTTCCCAGTCTTGGGAAATTTTCCTTCTTAGGGGGGTCAAAAGGCCAATTTTTCCCGGTCAGAGGGCTAAAAAACGGCTGATTTAGCATGATTTTTGCAAATTTTTTCCCGGCCAAAGTCGTCAGGGGGGCAACCTGCCCCCCCCCCCCCGCCTGTTACGCCACTGTGTGTATGTGAATTTATACACATGGAACTATGTCTGTAGAAACAGAGGAATTTCTTCAACTCTTTCAAAATAGAGCAAAAAACATATGGAGAAGGATGGCAAAATGTGTCACTCTATTAACGGCATGAAAAAATGCGGGACAAATTTTGAGAAATGGGAGAAGTCCATTTATTGAGTATACTGCAGAGTGGAGCCTCGAATAAATTCCATGTACAAAGTGGGATCATAATCAACATTCGAGCAGGAGCTTTATGGTGGGTTCATACTTCATCGACATACGTCTGCCGACGGTAGCCTTTCGAACATGCTTTACGCGCCGGATGTATAAACACACGCATTGTGTGAAAAGCATGTTCGAAAGGCTAGTGTCGGCAGACGCCTGTCGATGCAGTATGAACCCACCACTAGAAGCCAACAGATGCTTCCAAGCAGGTATGATTATGTTTAAGCGGGTCGCCAAAAGTGGTATTCAATATTATCCAGAAATTGATGAGAAAGACTATGTAAACTGTATCAGTTTTTGATACCTATGAACTTTTGAAGTTGCGCCTGCATAAAGTAAGCTGATAAGTGAAAGCCTGTAATTCACAATATATTATTTTAATTTCAAGTCCCGTCTTTAAGCTAACCCAAGTCGGATTCTTAGAACATAATAATGCATATAATGGATGGAGGGTTCTATCAAAATATATTCGTTATGTTACACATGTTATCTAAAGCAAAAACCTCATTAATCATTAAGCAAACAACATGCCTAAGTTAAGTAAAGTCTACATACTAAGGTAAAAATTATGTCTGAATAAAATATTACATTTCGTAAGTGCATTGTGCCTAATTATTTTAGGTTCAATGCTTACATATTGCTATGTTTTGTGTTCTGTGTGAAATATTTCAGCCAGCATGATGGCATAAATATTTGGGTCATTTGTGCTTCTTTAAAATTGACCGAAAAAGACCATATGCTGACTACAGTTCCTAATATTTCATATTCATATTCAAACACCAAATAACAAACTTAGATTTTGTATAAATGAGTACCACGAAAAAGTGCTCGATTTTTGTTTAGTAATACCCTTAATATGATTTGAAACGTTGGCGATATTTACCTCCTGGTGTTTCCGCTTCAGTAGTAGTAGGAGGAGGTGTTGTTCTAACTCCAGAAGTAGTTATGTCAGGAATGGTTTCCGCTTCAGTAGTAGGGGGAGGCGTTGTTCTAACTCCATTAGTAGTTATGTCAGGAGCCGTTTCCGCTTCAGAAGTAGGGGGAGGTGTTGTTCTAACTCCATTAGTAGTTATGTCAGGAGCCGTTTCCGCTTCAGTAGTAGGGGGAGGTGTTGTTCTAACTCCATTAGTAGTTATGTCAGGAGCCGTTTCCGCTTCAGTAGTAGGAGGAGGTGTTGTTCTAACTCCATTAGTAGTTATGTCAGGAATGGTTTCCGCTTCAGTAGTAGGAGGAGGTGTTGTTCTAACTCCATTAGTAGTTATGTCAGGAGCCGTTTCCGCTTCAGTAGTAGGGGGAGGTGTTGTTCTAACTCCATTAGTAGTTATGTCAGGAATGGTTTCCGCTTCAGTAGTAGGAGGAGGTGTTGTTCTAACTCCATTAGTAGTTATGCCAGGATCGGTTTGCGCTTCAGTAGTAGGGGGAGGTGTTGTTCCATCTCCATTAGTAGTTGTGTCAGGAGCGCTTTCCGCTTCAGTAGTAGGAGGAGGTGTTGTTCCACCATTAGTAGTTATGCCAAGAGTGGTATCGTGACCTGTAAAAATACAGTGTTACAACACGCATTGTAAATGTAAATAAGAATTACACTCCTGACGAAGCGCTGCTATTCCCGAACACAATGGCTGCTTGCCTTAGCCTGTAATTGTTGTATGCCATTTCTGAAATTCAATTTATATTTATACGAATATAAGATTTGTCCAAAGCCAACACGATGGTCTAGTTATTTTAGTAATTTCAACATTCTTCACATATGCCTTTTTATCTTTGATTCCTAAACTGTGGATCACATCATCGTGCATTTTCTGACCCAAATTGATAGTTACTTTGGTTATGTGAATGTGTTTGTCATTGGACCTTGTTTTCCTTTTAACCCTTAAATAATTAGGCCATGAAAACACAAACAACATCTTATACAGACTGTCCCAAATATGTTAACACTAAGGACAAATGAATCTTGTAAAAAAATAAAGACGGGTGAATCTTTGTTTGGTATGTTCTTAAAGCCAAATAAATAAGATTTTATTTGTCGTTTATTTCATTTCAAACCGCTATGTAGAACAAAAGATATGCTTCGTCAAAAAGGAGAATGCAAATTCAGAGTGGTCCGATTTTCATTGGTTACATTTGTAAGATTGCAGGAAATATTATTTTATAACATACTTAATATTGAGTTATTGAGTCTTCTTCTTAACGTATCCACAAGTCATTGGTAATGGCTTGTGGTGGTGTCAGGATTTATTCAACTGAGTAAGCTTATCCGGGGCCGCATGTATAAATAATACGGGACTCTCCTACATGACCCCTTTTTTCTTGAGACTGGGGTGGATTGGGAACAGTCAGGTTACACCCACTTCTTATTTCGACAACCGACTGGGATGGTACATTTATCAGTTGTGACTCTCTTACACGGGACCGACGGCTTAACGTCCCTCCTCCTAACGACGGGATGCTTTCAAGATTCATTGACCAATTGCAAGTTGACCGATAGAGGAGAGTCGGTATCTGCATTAAGTTAAAATAATCATAGTAGTGAGTTAGTGAGTAGCTATTCAACCTATCGGAAACATTAAAATCCCCTTTGAACCTCATTATTGTCAATAACATGTGAACATTGGCTTTATAATCAGCAATACTTTCTGTTTTTCAAAATTAATCAGTCAGCTCACTTTCATAGCAGAAAAGCTTTAAATCAAATCGCTCAAATTAAACCAAAATGCTAGAACCAAACCATTAAACAAAAAAACATTCAGACAGGAACACTTTCTTATTGAATTCCAAGAAAATCTATGATTCCTGTCAACACAATAGGCAACAAAAACACGCAACAAACAAAAAGACAACCTCTGATAATAGGCCTACATGGACCATTGTAATCATGCGAAATGGAAAAAAAAGACAGTAGCAGGCCAAACGGACCCATAATGGACCAAAATGGCAAGAACGCAAGCCATATTTCTCTTTAATAATTAGAAGAGCGTTGTAATGTTTTGGTTTTTCCTTCCCCCTCTTAAATGAAGATGTGCAATGAGTCCACTGTTATTAGTTGAGTCGATGTATTTCAATGCTTAAAGGCAAAATCGGACAACTTCATTATCCCCTCTCATATTGATGAAGCCATCTTTCTTCTTCTGCGTAATAGAAGAAATATAACAAAAACTTCGTTTAACCATTTGACTGACAAGAATACCACAAAGACCATGTGTACTTTCTTTCTTTTTATCAAAATGCCTTTGCCCCAGTATTAACATTGTTTTGGAACACAGCCTGTAGAAAAACTTACACGCCATTATACACAAAATGCCTAAATCCAGGAGTGCAATGGTTTGGGGTGTATAATAATATAATAGGGCTGTTTTGTATTAGAGTGTATTCGGTGAGCATGGTACAGAGCGCATCGCTCTGTAGGCCATGGGGCGTATTTCAAGGGTCTTATGTTGATTAGAGATTTACTTTTGCAGGGGAAGTTTCTGCGTTTTGAGTTATGCACAGGTAATAACAGAAGCATGATGATGTGAACTTCATATTTTTTTCTTAATTATCATGATATTAACTAAGATCTTTGAACAAAGGTTAAGGAGATGATTTTAATGTCACTGGACCGAGGACTCATAGTAAATGCAGTAGCAGTTCACAAATTACGTTTGGAAATCCCAATGCCGAAATCGAGCAGATCGTTGTCACCTCCCTGTACAGAACCAAATGTATAGTTCACATCTGATCGATCGCTGTGAAACAGAGATACAGAAGCTTGCTGCTTGCCGTATTGTAAGTATAAACGGTAACGAGATGAATAGTTTGGTGTCACGTGTAAGGTACAGGTCACGTGTCAGATATCAGGTATCAGTTTGCTCTTGGGGGCGACCGATATATATAAATCGACTATGTTAAATCAAGTCTTGACATGCCCTCTGCCCAAAGTGCTTCCAAAAGACACCGTTTATGATGTCTAACAGTACAAAATTTACCTTTCCCTAATGATTCAAAAAACCGACGTACGATGACGATTAATCGTTTGTTTTTTGCAATGTAGGGATTAGTACGTCATTTGTACCTGAATGGTCCCGAAAGCAAAATATTAAAACCAATCAATGCCGGGACGTCATCAAATCTTTATTTTTTCTTAAAAATTGGATGTTATCCCATAATAAAATTCCTTAAAATATTCAAAAAACCCAAAAAAGAATTTCTTCTTTTTTTAATTAATATTCAATTGTTCCCAGCATGAATGTGAAAAAGATGGGTCCATAAGTCTACAAACTGAACACATCGTAGGCCGGCTAAATACCTTACCGTGGACTGTAAGAGCAGACGGATCCCCGTGTTAGATTTAGCAGGCTACAGCCATTTGAGCGCGGCTGCGGGGGTTATGAGTCAAGTAAAATTAATATGTATTGTTCATAAGTGTTAGAGCGAACATGATGGGATAATATTTTGTTCAATTAGCGCTCGTTTAATAATTTTCAACACAATTGACCAAATACTCGACCACAATTTCGGAACTGTTTCATGTCTCGCATCCACATTTAACCTCATGATAGCTAACTAGGGTTTATATAAATGGTACTACGAAAAGTGCCGTTTTTGCTTAAATACCCTTAATATTATTTTAAAAAACGTTGGCGATATTCACCTTCGGTTGTTTCTGCTTCAGTCACGCACCACGGAGGAGGTGTATTCCACCATTATAGTTATCTGAAGAGTGGTTTCCGCTTCCAGTAGTAGTGAACGCTGTGCGAACATCCAGGATGGAGTGTCATGTTCCATGAATATATTCACAAGATCGGAACTTGTTACGCCAGGAGAAGTGTTGTAAACAATAGTAAAGTTCACGATGATACTTCCAGGTTTCAGGTCGTGGATTATTGTACTGTTATATTTAGGATCGTCGTCATAGACGTCTTCAATCTTGACAAGTTTAGGTAAAACAAATATGGGTTTAGAATTTTAATTTAAAAAAATATATACTTGTTAAACTGCAGAGAGAGTTAAACTAAATAAACTATATAAAACTTTTCTTTGTAAAAGAAATTCTTGAATATCAAAGGAGAGAGCCTGGGTCGAACATCGACGAAGCTTAATTTTGTGATACAACTTCGATTATCGGTTGTTCCCGTTAGGGGACACTGCATTACAGCCTTTTATAATGTATTTTACATGATTAGACACTAGATAGCTTCAATCAATAATTAAAGGGCCTATGCTTGATTGCAAATAGCCTCGTCCCCAGAACCCCAGGTTTTACCTAAAGTGGTCAATATTTTGGTGTCTAAAGAAAGCTAATATTTTTCTCATTTACCCTCTAAAATTTTAGGGTAAAAAATGTTTGATTTGGACGTTATGAGAAAGGATGTGCCCCATTTTGTTCGACCAATATTAATTTTACACATTGCTCTATGGGACTTATAAATTCACGTTTTTAGCTCTGACATCAAAACGGGTTGAAATATCGGCGCTAAACGTTACATATTTTTTTTGGGGGGGTCAAGCTCATTTAATCAAGATGAAAACTTTATATAATTATATCGGATCACCCCCCCCCCCTCCTTTAATGGTCAAACATCCAGGTACCAAGTGGATTTTCAGTGATCCGTTCACTTCTTGGGAGAGACATTGGTTTGAATGGATTCCTTGACCAAAACAACCTGGATAAAGACACCAAAACTTGTAAAACAATACAAGAGAATCAATGGCCATGATGCTACATTAGCAGCCATATTTCCTTCAATAGTAATAGAGTGTCGGGATTGCAAATGGTTTAATTGGATCTCTTGACCCTGCAAATCTAGGTAAAGACACCAAAGTTTAAGATTACACTCAATTCCCACTCCCAGGCGAATTATACCGGATTTACTGATATGGTGGCCATCTTGGATGCCATAGTGGATTTCCCATAAACCAATAAAATGTCAAGATTTAAATTGAATGATTTAATTGAATTCCTCGACCCTTGAAACTTAGGTAAAGACAGCAAAATAATCTATCTAGCCCAATTCCTTGAATTCAAGTTATACCTGATTTAATTTGACTTTATCAAGGTCAAGTTCATTTGCAATACTTGCACATTTTTTATTCACGTAGTATATCTATCCACGTTACTCTCCTAGGGGTGTCCTAACAAGATCAAGAGTCAAAATGAGGGGATTGGCACGAATCTACCAAACACGCCAATTGACCAAAAGTCACAGGAAAATGATTTTTCTTGATTTTGAGCACGCTTTCCATTCAAGTATCCTCTGTTTCCTAGTCAAATTTAATAGACCAGTTAACATCCTACGTCACTTATTTTGTTGCCTGCGAATCCATTCCTGTGAATCGTTATGGCCCACATTATGAAAATTCTAGCAGATACAATTGCCCAGTACAGTGTGTAACAGTCAGGCCGACCTAAACAGTTCAAAATAAATATAATATACCTTTGTCAGGGTACACTTTTCTGGAAAATTTAAGGCTCCTTAACCTGTTATAAAAATGTAAAATGTAAACTGCAATGTTACACATGTAATGTGCAAAAAAATCACACAATAGTTAATCTTCTCCCTGAAATGAAGTCATTTATTAAATTTGATGATAATTAAAAATGACATTTCGTGCATAGGATTTAACAATCGAGAAAATCCCGGATGGAGAAGTACCGACAGGCCTAGTACAACGCTAGAATACCACAGACACTTAATTTTGTTACCAAGAGAAAGCTATGGTCATCTTCTTTCCATTGCTACCAAAACGAGTACCAACATGCCTAGAATTACGTCAGGCTGACGTTATAAAGTTCACATGTCAGCACAACTGTCAATTTCCATAGTACACAGTGTAGAATAGGAGAAAATGTGTTTTTTCACCAAAAAAGTTTGGAATATCCGTTTTCCACACGGTTTTTGCTCACTTTAATGGGATATGACTAGTTTTATACTCAGAGTTTTAGTGCTACATTTTTTGAGTCGGAAATATTGCGAAATATCAATTTTCCACCCTATATCCAGTATTTTTATACTTTCCTCAACTTATGACGTCATAATGGGAATGCTGGTACTTAATTTGATACCAATGGAAAGAAGAAACTCTAAGCTATCATGTGGTACCAAATTTATGGGAATCGGATGTTCAGTAATAGGACAAAAAGAATCTTTAAAAAATATTTAAAACTTGATTTTCTCGACTGTTAAAGCCATATGCAAAAAAGTGCCATTTTTTTATTTGTCATCAAATTTAATAAATTACGTCGTTTCAGGGAGAAGGTCAAATGCTGTATGAAAATTTTTTGGCCATTAAATGCGTAACATTTCCGTGTACATTTTACATTTTTGTAACAGGTTAAGGAGCCTAACTTGTCTAGAAAAATGCACATTTGTCAGGGGGGACTTACTTTTTTTGAACTGTATATTTCAAGATACCTCAGGCCCTAACATGATTACAAACATTGCTGTTAAGTGGTCTATTACAGAGTGATTGGCCTGTTTGGAAAAACTAAAAACGTCTTCTGTTTCTATGTCAAAGGAAAAGAATGCGGATTCACCTGTTTTTTCGTACTCAAAAGAGGAAATCGATCGCCTCAGACGGCGGTATTGAACATACTTTTAGCCTGTGGATGACTATGCTTTTGTACGATTTCTTATAGTGTGGGTTGGTATGTCAATGAAACAGTTCCCGTAGGATTTTGGTGCTAAAGTTGATTTTCTTGCTGTTTTTCATTCAATAGGGACCAGACAGTCAGAAAATGATGGGGTGCAAATTTTCGGACTGTTTCCCCCTTCCTCAAGGGGGAAATATTACTACAGGGAAAAATTTAAAATCGAGTCAAATTGTGTTTTAATGTACATTAACATGTTCGTCTCCTTATAAGGATTAGAAAAAGTATATATTTGCCTAGGTTCCGACCTCTAGTTAAAGCGCTATAGCCCCATAATGGTTCAAGGTCATCCTGGGGTAAAATTTGCCCAATGCTCAGATTTTGTTGAAACTGGTGATAAGTTGTTTGTATTGTCTCACAGGATCCAAAAATGTATTATTTTACAGTGTGTGACATTTGGTATGACACAAGGAATCATTTCACACCACTTTCAACAACATCGGAGCAAAATACCCCAGGGTGACCTTGAACCATTACGCGGCTATACCGCTTTAACTAAAGGTTGGAACCTAGGCAAATATATATTTTTGTTACCTTTATGCGGAGACGAACGCGTTAGTGTACATTAAAACACAATTTGACTCGATTTTACATTTTTCCCTGTACTAACATTTCCCCCCTTGAGGAAGGGGGCAGCAGTCCGAAAATTTGCACCCCATCATTTTCTGACAGTTTATGTCCTATTGAAACTCAAACAGCAACAAAATCAATTTTAGCATGAAAATCCTACGGGAATATACACCAACCCACACTATTAGGCGTCATCATCTCTTAGAGGTAAAATAATGTGCCAATGAAGATAGAAAGAGGACTGGTGAAGTTATAAATTTGTTTATTTTGTAATTAGAATTGATTTCCATATAAACTGCATGTTTTTCGACCGGCTTTGCAAAAAAAAATTGCTACACTGTAAAAAAATACTGTACATTTTACAGATAAAAGTCCTGGCAGCAATTCTGCAAACAAAATTTCGCAAAATTTACAGTATAATATAAGAATTAATTAATCAAATACTTAATACATCCTAACTTATTAGGCCTATGCATCAATATCAACCAAATTTTTACGGTGTATATACTCTATAATTTACATTTTGTTGTAAATATATGACTTCAAACTGTAATATACTGTTAATTAGAATAGAACGCTGTAAAAGGGGTTGGTACATTTTGTGTCCTCACTTTGTCTGCTCCCATTCGAATTCAGCAGCCTTTACGGAATAAAGTGCATGTAATACTGTACTTTATTCCGTAAAGGCTGCTGAATTCGACTGAGAGCAGACAAAGTATAAGGTCACAAAATGTACCAACCCCTGTAAAAGCTGTATTTTACGGGGATTTGTTGGAAGAATTGCTGCCAGGATTTTCTTGTAAAATTTACAGTATTTTTCTGTAAATCTTAGTTCTTAATCGTTTAATTGAAAAATCATAATAATTTATGATAATGTTGATACCCGAATATTCGAATAAAAGCTCCAGTTGTAGTCATTTTATAAGCCTGGAAAATTGGACATAAAATCTACAGTATTTTATATTTCCAAATTACAGCATCGGCTCACATGTTGGGTAAGTGCACTAAGGACATCCAAAAGGTATGTCTAACGTTAAGTGGAAGAAGTTGCCTTACCAACCAGTCCTTACCCAAGATCTGGAGGAGAGCTACTATCATCGCACTCCCCAAAACCAAACAAGCCTGTCGACAACCCTAAGAACTACCGCCCAATATCACTACTGTGTGTCTCCTTCAAACTCCTTGAGAGGATGATCCTGGCCCGGCTGGAGCCCGTCGTCGAACCCCATCTGCCTGACGAACAAGCAGGATTTCGCCGTGGCCGGAGCACTGTCCACCAGATTGTAAAACTCACAAATGATATTGCGGATTGGAAAGCTTTTTTTGAAAAGCGGCCGTAAGACAGGCGTCATCTTGGTGGACCTTACTGCAGCATACGACACCGTATGCACCAGGGCCTGACACTCAAGCTTCTCAGGACATCCGGATCGTCACCTTGTAACATTCATATGTACGTGCTTGCAAAGCGTAGCTTTATTCTCAAGACCAGTGATGGGCAGAGTAGTCGTCTGCGTCGTCTGAGGAACGGAGTACCACAAGGATCTGTACTGGCTCCTATGCTGTTCAACTTGTATATCAACGATTTACCTCAAACAACATCTAGACAATATGGCTATGCCGACGATCTTGCCCTCCTCCACTCGGACAGCAACTGGACAGAAGTAGAAAACACACTTACTACAGACATGGCCCTACTGCAGCATATCTCAAGACCTGGAGACTGAAGCTGAGCGAAGCCAGACCACCGCTACTGCCTTTCACCTCAACACCGAATAGGCTCATCGCCAGCTTCAAATCAACCTGAATGGGGCGCCTCTGCCATACAATCCTACACCAACCTATATACTTGGGAGTGAAGCTTGACCGGCAGTTTACTTACCGGCAGCACCTCGAGTCCGTATGCGCCAAGGTATTTTCGAGGAATAACCTCCTGTGCCGACTTGCTGGATCTTCATGGGTGCCAGCCCAACGACCCTACGCACCACTGCCTTGGCTCTGGTCTACAGCACTGCTGAATATGCAGCCCCAGCATGGTGCAACAGCTCTCACACAAAGAAGCTGGACACAGTACTTAACGAGACCTTGAGAACCATCACTGCCTGCCTCCGTCCTACTCCATCTTAATTCCTACCAGTGCTTTCAGGCATTGCACCTGCAGTACTTCGGAGAGAACACCACACGCACAAACTAGTGAATAAGGCCCTGCTGGACAACAAACACCTGCTGCATAACACTGTCAAAGAATCACACCAACTCGGTAGTCAGAGACTGCGCTCTCGCCGACCTTTCTGCCGACACGCTGCTAAACTCTCCAGTTCCCCATTCAACATCTTACAGACATGGAATACTGCCTGGCTAGATACTCCAAGACCACATCAACTCTCTATTACACCTAACACAGAACTACCACCTGGCAGCAATCTCCCACACAAGGAATGGGTCACCTTAAACCGGATTCGCACAGGATTCGGTCGCTTCAATAGCAATATGCACCGATGGGGGCTGTGGCCATCACCAGCCTGCCAATGTGGTTCTCCACCACAGACTGCGGATCACATTCTCAATGAGTGCCCTACCTTTCGTCCACCGGTGGACACAGATTTCTCAAACCCCAACCAATCAACAGTGAGTTGGCTCCAACGCTTACAATATATTTAGCTGCTGCCTCATACGCAAGAAGAAGAAGTTATGGAATGTGAATACGCACTGTTAAAAATAAACCTGTAAAAAAACATGCATTTGACTGGCAGCTGGGACTCACTACATGCAGAACGTAAAATAACTGTAGCCGTAAAAATACGAAACCATTGCAAGGAACGTAAAATAATGGCGTAAAATCTCAGCTTCAGCAATTATTGTTGGTTTTTGACTTGTTTAAACAATAGGCCTATTAAGAATTAAAACGTCATTACAATCCTCTGACCACATTTTCACGTTGTAACTATATGGCATCATACAAACGTTGTATTTACGTTACCAAGAGGTTGTAAAAAGTCATATTTCAGGCAAACAATTTTGAGAAAAAAGGCAATAAACAATGGGAAAACGTGATGAAATGAAGATTTAAACCAGTTTATACACATTGTTTTATATGGTAATGTACACATTCTAATGTCACCAATAACTTAATGATCATATGAATAAACTTAATACATGTACCTTACATAGATTCGAACCAGGGCCTTAAGATTACAAGTCCTAAACCTTATCTACTACACTACATGATTTTACTGATAGCAGATGCTAAAATTAAATATATATATGTGTGTGTACTACTTTTTTTCAAATTAAACTAAATATAATACAAAAAGGAGGCCAAGAGGTTTTTAAACTATTTTTAAAAATGATAGGGAAAATAAGATTTTGCATTTTTTTAATGGCGTTACTTACGACGTTATTTAACACATTTTATATGTAAAACGATTTTCATAGTTCGTATTCTTACATTAAAAACAAGTAAGTTACAAAAGAACGTAATATTACGGAAACATAATAACGGTCAGCGTATAAATACTACCTTTTTTTCAAAATGTGTAATATTATTTTTCTGCCTCCAAATTGTAATTTTATATTATAGTAGATTCAACCCATCGTGTCACCGCAGGAAAAGTTTTGGACAGCGTCCATTAGTTGGGAGAGGAGGCAGAATATGTGGCTGGATTCACCCGCTTCATGAACTAACTAAGATAATCTCGCCTTTCATGTATTCAGAAGGAGTACAAAGACCTTTGTGTTCCCTCGTATCCAAAACACGGCTGCTCAAGCCTCAAAAGTCAGTAACATTCAACTAACTTGTTACATTGAATACTATTAAAGAAATACAATTGTAGTCAGAATTGAGAGTT
This sequence comes from Ophioderma brevispina, assembly GCA_023653785.1. NCBI lineage: Eukaryota > Metazoa > Echinodermata > Ophiuroidea > Amphilepidida > Ophiodermatidae > Ophioderma > Ophioderma brevispina. The sequence goes on from JAMKCH010084774.1 coordinate 18,220, forward strand.
TGACTTGATTGATTTCATTAAGAACATAATTGATTTTTCTCTTCTCTGCTAGCAGCTTCATGTTTTCATAGATTTAGGGTGACATTTTATTACTTTCCATCCAATGCACATCCCTCATTCAATGGCCATACCACCTTCGGAAAAAATACTAAGGTGACACGATGGGGTGAATCTACTATGGTAAGGTAAATAAGCATGAAGATTATTGAATAATTGGGGGGTTTACCGTATTTAAAAAAGGTAAAGTCGGTCAAATTAGGAACATTTTTAACGGTGCTATTCAGGACATGATTTGCGCAAAACACGTGATTTATCATTCAAATTGCAATGCGGATGTCTCAAATTTCCGTTTTTTTAAAGACACTGTGTTCCATTGACGTTATCCCCCTCATTTCTGGTCCACACAAGCATGGCACTTTCTCCCTAAACATTTTAGAGCTAAATCCTATAGTTGATTTTTTATTCGTGTCAGTTTCATTAAAAGTTTTCGACATTCCTATTCGTGTTAGAGGTTGCCGTGATTCTCCAGGAAATCAATACCATTTATGTGGGCGTGGATTGAGGCCAACGTTTATTTGCATGGCCTCACTGAAGATCGATTGCCATTCGTAAATTTAAATCTTTTCATTGTGTGAAACCAGTAACCTATTGATGAAACATAATAAACATGTGTTTGTTTGCATGTATTGTAAGCGTACAAATAGAGAAGCGTGGAGCTTATTGATCCCCACACCCTCTTCAAGCGAAAATGATGGCGTTAGATTGAATTAAAACGAATAGTGGCAAAACCACCAGATATATCATACAGTTAAAAGTCATTTAGTTCATTTAATTAATTTAGCAAATTCTTGCAACTTCTACATTGGCAAAATACTATGATGATAATCAAAATGGCATTTTTATACTGAGTTACCTCAAAAGGGGATCATGAATGTAATTTAAATCAATTCTAAAAATACACTCCCAAATTTTGGAGCTTTTAAATCTGTCAATAAAAGGAACATTTACGCTTATACTGTATCTACTATACTACTCCCTATTCTTTGGCTTTTTGAATTCATTACTCAACACATTCCCTCCAAGTCAAAAACCATACCCTCGCCATTATGCAGAACTGACACGAATAAAAAATCAGATATAACAGACTGTACAATTCATGTATCGGCTATTTTGGAGTCATTGTGTCTGGATTCCTTCTGGGTTGCAAGACGGCAAGTTTTAGTCTTAATCCGTTATTTAAGTGCATCTGGCATTCAATTAAAATGTTTTTCGCATCTAGGATTCTGGAGAATACCATCTGTTGGAAAAAACACAACTTTGAACATCCAAGGGTATGTGTGTTAAGAACCGTGGCTACAATTTGAAACTATTTGTGATTTGATTTTTTCTGCATGTTACAATACCTTTTTACTACAGTGTGTTGTACTTGTAAATTTCATTATTTCTCATACAACACATGTTTTAGTTGAATAATTTTATTTTTCATATAATTCAAAACAACTCTTTAAATCATATTTATCTGGGTGGTTTACCATTTATTAGTTTTAAGCTTCTCAGATCCAACTGTCACTTGAAAAAATAAATACCAGATTTAAACGTTAGGCTTTTTACTTTCAAATAACGAAAACAATAGGAAGAGTATTTGGCAATTAGTGTCAAGGACGATTCTAATAAATCGTTAAAACAAACGACTTTGGAGTTTCATATTGTTAGTGGTACAATTTGAATGAACTTGATATCACCTAGGGATATTATGGTGATTGTCTGTGAAACAGATCATTGCGTATGTTTCACTTTTTGAGTCACAGTACTCGTAGAGTAGTTGCTCTTATGCTTTTCTGTTAAAAATATTCGGAGAAAAAAACCTTTTGATGTTAGGGTGGCAGCTTGCCGGGGTCATAAACTACAGTGTCTGCGTGACTGAGTGTCCTATCACCCATCTGGCTATTGTGTTAGCCATTGAGTGATGTATGCATGGTTTGTTTAAGGTCTGTACCCAGGGCCGTAGCCAGGGGGTGAGGAGGGTGCGACGCCACCCCCCAAAAAATGACAAAGGTCCGCTTATGATGTTTAAGGTCCGCTTTGCATGTTTAAGGTCCGTGTTGATGTCAATGAAAAAGTTTTGTCTTAAGGGTTGTGGTGCATGGTAAGAATGATCAGCAGGTGTTAAACCTTCGGCATTACGATGTCGGTGTTACTGTTGTTTTCTGAACGCTGCGGACGAATTTATTTTCCCCCCCCCCCCCCGCTCTTCAGAATTGGAGCGACGGTGACAAACAACACAACCACCTCTGCTCGGCGCTGTCACACACCGGCGAGCGCAGCGAGCCGAACATTTTTTTAGGAGATGTATGGATCCACAACCCACAAAAAGGTCCGCTTCTGGCAAATCCGCACCCCCCCGCATAAATTCCTGGCTACGGGCATGTCTGTACCCAAATGGCGAGTATACAAGGGTCACGGTTTATTCCGTAAAATGGGCTATGGAGTAAGCACTCTCTCATGGGGACTGTGGTGTGGTGGACTGTGGTGCTCATGGTCAAATTGTATTTCAAAAACAAGTTTGATTTAATTTTCAAAATTGCCGTATGCCCGATTAACCAAATGGTAACGTGATAAAATGCAAATTGAGTCTTTCATGTTAAAAAATCTTTCATTATGAAATTGTGTATGGGCCTTAAAAGGGTACACTCAAACATAATTTCCTGTATAACTCAATAAAATTAAGTGTAATCGGGCAACATTTAAATTTTATTGAGTAAATGTTTTTTTAGCATGATTATAATATTTTAAGTGCACCATAATTTACCTGTTTTTTTATCAGTACATCTCAAATGATTTGTCTACATGTACTCAAATTCACACTACGTTATTGTGCTATTTAGCAAAGTTAGTAGTACACAGAGAAATTATCAAGGTTAAATATTATGAACACAGCTCAGTTGCTGGAACTTTAAATTAATGTTGTAGGTATGTGGGGAAATAGGGCAAAAAACTGAAAAACGAAAAAAGAGAGATTTTAGTTATCATGTTAACATTACATTATTGATCTTAATTTAGCTGTAAATTAATCATGGAAGTAACTTTTATACAATAGTCTGCCTAACTGGGAATCAAACCCGGTGTAGAAGTAACCATTGTCCGGCGTACTCATAGTCCGGGAACAATGGTGAAATATAGGGCAATCGATTCAGTTGACTCTATACGCAACATTAGTTTCACGCTTTATTCCGTTATCGTCTATGGAGCCCCGGACTATGGCTCCCACCGGACTATATCTGCTTTCACACCGGGACCCTCTGCTTACAGGAAACCAAATACTTAACTACAATACTACGCTACCTGATAGGGAATATATAAGAACATTGGATTTATATACATTATTTTTCTTTCAAATTAATATAATATATTGCGAATGAAAATGAACAAATATTATACAAAACATGAAAGGGATACAACAAGAGGTCCGAACTTAATAGTTAAAATTTCAAAAACAAATATAAATCGTATATGTGAATATACCCTTCTGATGCTATCCGCTAGGAAGCTGCGAAGGACACCTTTTAGACCTAACACCTATAGATAATATCTATGGCTTCTTTACCACCTCTGGCTTGATAGCTTAGTTGGCAAGAGCGTCGTGCTGGTAATGTAAATGTCGCCAGTTCGAATCTGGCCAAGTGCACGGGTTTTTTTTAACACTTACGTGCGCTGACCACAAACCTCAGGTAAAATAATAAATATTCATCATCGTTGTGTTAGAATTGTTGGACAAGATAAAATAACTTTTTGCTCTGCTGCTAAAAAAACAGTTTAACTTGGTTTTAGAAGGTGTCACAACCTTTGGGCTTTTTTTGACTGGAGTAAGTATAGTAGGTCACATCTGGACTTTACGTTTCTTTTAGGCTTAAATTGGCGTTTGGCCGCTGGGGTAAATGACTTACATGTTTTATTAGGTTCTTTTCATAAACATCAAACCAACAATCGCATCCAAAATCTACCTACATAACCTGTTTCTTTATTTTCCTTCCCCTAATGCATGAGGTTTGCCGGAATTCTTAATCATTTAGGGCTTAGTCAGTAGGGAATATGATCACCATTATAGGACGTGAACGTTTCAATTCACCATTAACCTCTGAAAAGAGAACCATCAATTTTAAAAAATTAAAAAAAGAAAAATTTTACTAATTTTCCTTTGTGTTGTAGAAAAACATCTTTTGTACTACTCCTGTAATACAACAAGCAATCTAGCTTTTTGAAAAATTGCATACTTCAAAAGTTAAACTTTTTAACGGAGATAAAAAAGCTAAACCCCCCAAAGAACGCGGCCTTATCTAGGGTAACAACGCGGAACCCCAAATAAGACGCCTATCTTAAGCTTAACAAAGCGTATTCGGGATAACAGAGCTGAACCCCAAATAAAGACCTTTATCTGCGGGTGTTGGTTCAACAAAGCTGATTCGGGATATAAGGTTCTTTCTCGAGATAAGGGCACCCTTATCCAAGATAAGAAAGCTGAACCCCAAATAACGCACCTTATTTTGAGTTAACACTCCTTATCTAGGTTTAGCCAAAGCTGAACCCTAAAATATAACGGTCCTTGATCTTGGGTTAACATAGCAGAACCCCAAATAACGGCCATTATCTATGGTTAAAAAAAGCTGAACCCCAAATAACGGTCCTTCTATAGAGTTACCAAATCCTTATCTAGAGTTAAGCAAAAGCTGAACCCCAAATAAACGGGCCCTATCTGGAGAAAACAAAGCATGGACCCCAATAACGACCGTTATTTGGGGTTCAGTTTTTTTGTTAACCCCAGATAGGTCGGATTGGGGTTCAGCGTTGTTTCTTGAGTTAACGAGCGTTATTTGGAGATAAGGGGCCTTATCCCTAGATAAGATTTCTTATCTAGAGATAAGCTGTTAACCCACGATAAGGACCGTATTTGGGGTTCAGACTTTTGATCTAGAGATAAGGACCGTTATTTGGGGTTCAGCTGTTAACCTAGATTCAGGACCGTTATTGGGGGTCAGCTTTGTTAACCCAAGATAAGGACCGTTATTTAGGGTTAGCTTTCTTATTCGAGATTAAGCTTTGTTAAGATATAGATAACAATGAGCTAGATGGCGTTGTGAAAATAACCAGCTTGAGCGTTGACTTGGTTAACATCGGTCGCGCGGCCGTAGGCCGCGAGACAGATGTTAACCACGTCAAGGCGCAAAGCTTGTATTTTTACGAACGCCATCATAGCACATTGACTTATATAGCATTACACTTAGAGTATAATAGACAAATAACATTGTAAAACAATATTTGGTTTAAAACATGCTAAAATGATTGATACCGAATAATTTGTCGCAATTTAAATTTACATATTTAAAAACACTTTGTCCTTGTCACCGTCTATTGGACGACGCGTTACCCAAATTCCAAATGGGTGGTATTGATTGCTCTGGCCAATACCCTTCGAGTGACTAAAGCATAAGTGTAACCAGCCCTATAACTTGCCAATCGGTTAAAAATTGATTAGGGCTTTGCTAATACGAAGCACATATATCATGATATGTAAGGTTATCTTGGAGTAAATTTGAATGCAAAGTAAATCAACCAAGCCTATCGGAATAAAGTGACTATTAACCCTATTCATCCTTGACATATTGAGTATTTCGGGCAGAAATTACAAGGAGTTATCAGTGTTTTACAACTACATTTATTTTAGCACCATTTGAGTGCAATTTGCATTGGGTTGAAGATGAAGACAACAAAAATAAAAAACCAATCTTGATATGGGACGTCACTAAATTATGTAAGTATCTTTATGTGTATTGTTGATGTCGAAATTTGTGGAAGCAGCATTTGATTTCAAAATGGAACGAACGGCGTCGGATGGGGAGATTCTGCAAAGCTGATCCCAAGAGGTGAGCTGCTTGTACTGTTTTTTTTGGGGGGGGGTACCCTCTATAGTAACCCCGTGTTTGGTCAAATATTAATGTTCATGGCGTAGGTTTTTGTTATTTGTTGTAATTTTGTCTTTTTGACCAATTACCCTAAAGGAATTGCAGTCTGCATACACATTTTAAAAGACGCTATGAAAATCGAAATATCTGAATTATTCTATATTTTGACTGGGGTAAACAATAATAAATTGTGTCATGTCCATTTATGGAGAAAGTTTGATGTAAAGAGAATCAATTTAAGTTTATTACAGGTAGCATACCGCTCAATGTTTCTACCTAAATAGGTTGCATAGTTTGAGACCATAGAATTTGTATCTTAAGTTTGCCAATCAGTATATATACAGATCGCCCGCTATATTTATTGTCAGGACCCTTCGTATTTCTGAACATACCGTGACCCGCGTGTGTAGTTGTGACCCCGACTTCGAGTGTGCATGTTATTAAAAATAACAAGATCTAGAGTGTTATTAAAAAAAAAAACAACCCCGGTAGCCTCTTCGAACACCACACGCATCGTCGTAGATAACGCACGGAAAACAATAGATAACAACAAAAGGCGCTAGCACGAGAAGTGTATCTTAAGATAAGGCCCGTTATTGGGGGTTCGCTTTGTTAACCCCAGATAAGACGCGTTATCTGGGGTTCAGCATTTGTTATCTCCAGTCAACGAAGCGTTAGCTCCAGTTAACGGATTATTTGGAGATAAGGCTTCCTTATCTAGGGATAAGAAGAAATTGATACACTTGTGCTAGACGTAAGACTAAAAAAGATAAAACGCATGACATTTTTAGAATACCTTGAAATATTAAAGAACGAGAAACATGAGATATTTAGAACGTTTGTTTTATTGTTTTCTTCAAGTACAGAGTGTGGTGATTATCTCTTTAAAGCCACTATCAGTCATTTTTTTTTTCAAATTCAAAATGCCGATTTTGTCCCGAAATTGCTAGTAGTCAAGGGGACAATGGAATCCCGTGGGATTTCAATGATTAAAGCATCACACCTATTTAGATACCTTAAGTAGGTCCCAGAGAACAAGAAAAAGATTGATGGAGAATTCCCAATGGTGGCAGATGGCGGCCATCTTGGTTTTTAAAATGGCTGCCTTTTTGGTATATTTTTAAATCATATCTCGGGTCGTGAATGTGCTAGGAGGCTAGTTTTGGTGCCAAAACTTGCATGTTAAACACAGGACAACGCTAGATAAGAAGATGAACATTAACTGACTGGCAGCCATTTTGTTTTTCAAAATGGCGGCCAATTACCATGTTTATTGTACATTTTGAGCAGTAAGCAGTAATTTCAGTGGTGAGTTTCATGGTGGCATAGTCTCCATTTAACTAGTCAAGATGTACATAAAGATGTTTCTGATTTGTGAAGTGTGATTGTGCCGCGGATTGTGCCAAGTTTTGATGTGCCAATAATGTGTGCAAATGTGGAAAGAATGGACTATTCTGTACAGAACTCTATGGATGCTTCATCGAGTCTGATGAATGCAAAAATGCAGAAAGAGTGGCCCTAACCAATGCCCACACTATTAAAAATGGCCGTTAAAACATCGTTTTAACTGGCAGTTGGGGCTCAGTGTGCAAAAAAATGTCATTTTAACTGCTGTGAGTCCCAGCTGCCAGTTAAAACGTCATTTTTTATGGTCATTTTTAACAGTGCATCATTAAAGTTGATGATGACGACAGTGATAGAAAACTTAACACTGTGGTTGAACAAAGAAAACACACAAAGGGGAATTAATGATGGTGAACTTGCTCTGGATACATCAATATTTGTGGGACTCATACCAATTAAACAACCTGCAGTGCACTTTAAAGAAGTGTATGCTCACTGTATTGTTTTACGGGCACATCTACCTATCTGATCTGCTATGATATATATACATGTAGGACTCATGGAAATGGATTCAACATTCGTTGGACTCATACCAAATAAACAATTCCACAGTGCACTTTTAAAGAACTCATACCAAATAGACTGCTCCACATCCAGCTAAAATATAACGCTCATGGACTACCATGCAGGCAGTTTTAAATGCACTCATACAAAATAGACTGCTATACAGTTCTACAGTGGTGTAATCATGGGTTGTTCTATGTACATACGACAGTGTTTTTGTTATCTTCTTTAACAAAGTTTAATCGGAAGTTTAGTAATGTTGTAAGTAGAATTCATCTCCACTCGGCCAGTTCCACTACAATCTACGATTACGAACACTATCAGGGATACTATAGTGCATTTATCTTTCTCGAGTCAGTGAAGTCACTGCGATTCTGTGCCTAAAGCATTAAATCGCGAGCGTTGATTGAAAGCACTGTTTAGTAATGTTGTAAGTAGAATTCATCTCCACTCGGCCCGTTCCTCTGCAATGTACGATTATGAACAGGAACACTATAGTGCAATTATCTTTCTCGAATCAGTGACGTCACTGCGATTCAGTGCCCAAAGCATTAAATCGCAAGCGTTGATTCAAAGCACTGGCGTTTAACGCGTGGCAGGAGGTATAGTCATCTGGACTCATACTCCGCCTATACAACAGTGAAGAATATAGTTTCACGCTTTATTCCGTTGTCTGTGGAGCCCGGATTTTACACCGATGTAAAAGGAGATATATATAATCCGGGCTCCATAGACGATAATGACTCTGCGTAAAGAGTCAACCGAATTGTAGGTGGACTATGAGTCCGGCGGACTATAAAAACTTCTACACAAAATTCCTGCCTGACCGTGTTGATATCTCTGACTCGTGGAAGCTAAATGCACCATAGTATTCAAGTCTAGCATAAATGCCCTAGGAATAACTTATATTAACTTACATGTCATAATGGCAGCTATTTTGAAATTATACAAGAAAGATTGGAAGAATTACTATTTACTCTCAAAAAATTCAAAACATCTATATATACACCTTGACTAGTTAAATAGAGACTGTGCCACCCAAATTCAATTTGTAAGAAACTCATCACTGAAATCACTGCTGAATATGTACAATAAACATGGTAATTGACAGCCATTTTGAAAAACAAAATGGCTGCCAGTCTTAACGTTCATCTTCTAATCTAGCTTTACCCTTTCCAAACTTGTGGGTGTTTCACATACGAGTTTTGGCACCAAAACTAGCTTCCTAGCACATTCACAACTCGAATTATGATTTGAAAAAATACCAAAATGGCAGTCATTTTGAAAATCAAGATGGCCGCCATCTGCCACCACTGGGAATTCTCCATTAAAATTTTTCTTGTTCTCTGGGACCTACTTAAGGTGTCTAATAAGGTGTGATGCTTTAATCATTGAAATCCCACGGGACTTCCATATCATACCACAGTCCCCCTAACTATAGTGTTTGGTCATATTATCAACACCTTACACATCGTTAACGTGTCGTCTTGGCACACAGCGCCGGCCATTGTTGATCACGGTCAGAAAGTAATTTGAGCCACCGCGACCTTGGCAAATCTTCACTGCGCTAGGGAGTTATCAACAACATCATAATCGGCTGAGCGTGGGAAACTCCACGTACACACAGTGCACAGCGAATTGGATATGTCATGGCAACAAATATATTTACGTATTTCCCAAAATTAAAAAGAAATACTTCTCGTTGACCAATTCGCTTCAAATTTGGACCACATCTCGTATATATATATTTCTTCTGTACCCTGAAACGCGATGTCGCTTAGTGTGACCGTTCGGTCGTAAGATTATATTCATAACAACGCTATCATTCTTATTTTCGGGGGTTCAACATGCATGCTTCAGATAGCGTTGATTCGGATTTTTTGTACATTGTACACTGCAGATTGCGCAAAATACTTGGCCTATCGTAACGATTTACGCACCAAAAAATTCCTAACTAAATTGTCTAGTTAGGTGACTAGTTTATAATATAGGTTATTTTTGAAAACAAGACGAAAAAACGTGAAAAATACGATCCATACAAGCATTTTTTTACCTTATCAGCTGGCTCAATTATCGATTGCTGCTGTCAAGTCATGCCACACTCTAGGCATTCAAAAACTAGTGAGCTAAGGGGTCTTTTTGTGAGGAACCCGTTTCTAAGATCAGATCGACCACCTGATTCGTCGATTTCGCGTTTCGGGAAACCATTTTTTTTTCATTCCAATCAAGTCAATCGCAGAGCCTTTAACACAGCGTTTGGCTGCTGGAGAGTCCCATGACGTAGCGCATGTCTAAGAATAGCCGGCCAATTAGCGATGCGGATACGGAATCGGCAGCGCTGTGTCCGAGCAGTACAGATGCTATGGGAGCGTAAATGGTGTGCTTATACTAGGTGAATAAAAAAAGGATTAAAGATGATCCTGTGCCAGGATTAAAGATGATCTTGGCCTTAATGCAATCACTATATTATAGATTTGTTATTATTTGTATAATACACATCTAATATACTTTCATGTGTTGAAAAAATGACAGAAATCGACTGAAAAATACGCTAGAAATGGCGGATTTTGTAAGCACACCTTTTTTCTCCATTCCAATGGGATTTACACATATTAAACTTGTGTTTGTGAGAATGTACAATATCATGATGCCTTTGTCAACTTAATGTTACATTTTCTTGAATATTTCAACTACGGATTAATCAATCAATCTATTTATACCAATGTGCCAAGTAGTATAACAAAATCAAACACCAATTCACCTGTTGTAGAGGAACAAAATAAGATCTTCCCATTGTTTAAGATATTGCTAAGAGTTTAGTTCCTTATTGGCATAGCTTAATCATAATAATAATAATAATAATAATAACAATCTTGATATAGCGCCTAATGCAGAGGCCTCTAGGCGCTTCACATAGAAAGGAGCAATAATATCATTATCAATACGACAAATACAAAAATAGATCAAATTCTAATGTTAAAAAAACGATGATATACATCAATTATACACAATTTCAAAATAACTTCAAACATATATATTGTGACCAACAGATAGAAGAGAAAGGCAATCCAGTTGCCTCCCATACTAAGAACATATGGGGATACACCTGAATCGTCAGCTGTGAGGATCTGTGTGTATGTACCCCACAGCGATATCGGTTAAGTCTTGATCTTTCCTGGATTCAGATGCCTCTACCCTACCTAATCTGATGAAAACAACTTTCCTAGTCAACCGGATTGGATGAAGGTAGAGATCACAGTATTATAATTAGTGATTGGACTGCATCAGAAACAGGATACGTATCAGGAGCCAAAATGCTGTGTAAATAAGAATGTATTCAGACGTGACTTGCAAATTGTTGCTGACTGAGCTAAACGGATACTGTAAGGGAGTTTATTCCACAAACGTGCTGCTGCATATGCAAAAGATCTATCACAAAAAGAACTTTGTTGATGAGTTGACTGATTTACTCAGCTGGGAGCAAGAAGATGATCTCAAGGTTCTCGGTGGTGAATACAGCTGGATGAGCTCAGAGATATAGGCAGGTGACATGCCGTGGATGGCCTTATAGGTGGGAAGCAGAATCTTAAAAAACTGCCCTCTGTTTAATTGGAAGCCAATGTAGTTGGTAGAGAGCTGGTGTGATATGATCTCGCCGACGGATTTTAAGGACAAGACGGGCAGCTGCATTTTGAACTCGCTGAACCTTGGTCAATTCTCTTTCTGGAAGGCAATAGAGCAAGGAATTGCAGGAATCCAGCCTAGATGTAACAACGGCGTTGACCAATCTGATGGTAGATTTTTCATCAAGGTACTGCCGAAACTGCCCAATTTTCCTCATTGAGAGCCAAGCGGCTTTGCATAAGTTGTTAACATGATTGATCATTCTTAGTGATGAGTCTAAGATGACACCAAGGTTCCGTGCTTCAGCTGAGCGAAAATGAGAGCGAAAGTACAACATCTCTGCCTTCTTGTCATTTAATATCAGCTTGCTGGATTTACACCAGGATCTGATGTCTGCAATACATGTTTCAATCTTTTTTACGGCTGCTTCACGATCCCGAGGGTGGAAAGTCAGGTAGAGCTGGGTGTCATCAGCGTAAACAACAGATTGAATACCGTGGGCAGGAATGATATCCTGTAGTGGGGCACTGAACAAGATGAAGTCAATCGGTCCAGTAACCGAGCCCTGTGGGACTCCACAATCAACCGCCACAGGATCTGACGAAGCACCTCCTACTGATATGGATTGAGTTCGGTCATCTAAGTATGACGAGAACCAACTTAATGTTTTTCCAGTAATCCCATACCGTTCAGTTAGACGGGTTAGGAGCTGTTCGTGGTCTATGGTGTCGAAGGCGGCGCCGAAGTCCAGTAACACTAGCACAGCCTCTTTTTGTTTGTCAAGAGCAGTCAAGATGTCATTCTGCACCCGTAACAGAGCAGTCTATTGCCAGCGTGTATCTATACCTGGAATACAGTAGTAGTGTTGAAAACCCCTTCCATTTTACACATCAGTATTATTTGATGAGATTTTGTGTGAACATTTAATCCCTTTGAGGATTAATAAAGGATATTATGGCTATTCATAGATCAATTAAACAAGATAGCAAGGGTCATCATTACTTTCATAATTATACCTCGTATATTGTACATTAAGGCAATATTTTACTTAACTGTATAAATCCCATTGGAATGGAGGAAAAAGAGGTGTGCTTGCAAAATTTGTAATATCTGGCTTATTTGTCAGTCGATTTCTTTCACGTTTTCAACATTTGGAAGTATATTAGATTTACTTTATTAAAACAACAACAAATCTATGATCAGTGATTTTATCAAGGTCAAGGTCATCTGCAATCCTTGCTCATGTTTTTATTCATTTAGTGTTACTGTTCTTTGTGAAAAACAGACAAACATTTTAAATGGTCTAGAAGATGCTTTTTACGACTGTTTCTAGACCTAAAAAAGTCGGGTCTCGACTTTCATTTGTAAACAAAGCATAAAAATCATAATCTCTTGACAAATACGGCGTGTTACGCTTAGCCACTTACAGGGGTCTTGACTACAACAATTTCCAAATATAACAGTGCAAACAAATAGACTTTGATGAAAAATAGGGGGCGCGATTTGTTTACATTGTGACGAAATCGCTGATAGTAGCTTTAGGAATTATCGATAGACAAAGCGGTTTGAAAGACCTGTACTCATTCTTTTGTGCTGAAATAGCTAGCCTGGCATATTGACTCTATTCATAATACGGTGGCCATGGTGCATCGATTCCAAAAGCAGGCGAATGTTACCAATGTCTGCAAGTGCAAGTTCCAATGCAGACATTTTAATTATTTTTGTTCCATCCCATGTTTCATGTTTTTACATATCAGTCGTTTTAAATACCTGTCTCATTATGGTCACGTCTGATGAACATTCCGCCACCAAGAAGAAACACTTACCTACTAAACAAGTTTGTTGATTACAAACCGATGTCTCTATGTTCATACCGTCACAGCCAGATTGAATGCTACAAACACGTGACCGCTCTTTGATTCCACCGTCACAAGTAACGGAGCACTCGGTCCAAGCACCCCATTCGCTCCATTCTGTAATATTCCACATTTGAATACAAACTTGCATAAAGTGTTTTATCCAATATATCATCGAATGCTGAAGTATGAAACGAATATTTATGTAGATGTGCTACCGTGAGAGTGCATGCGGTTTTTTATCAATAGGTATTCAATATATAAGAAACATGGCATAATTTTGCCTTGTGGACAAATGCCATGGTGCAGGGTATCGATTTGCCGGCACACGCTAGTTCCGCAATTCCTTGAACGAACTCTCTTTCCATTACCGAATGAATACGGGAACAAGACCCCCCCCACTCGCCCATTCTCGCATTGATAAACCCTTTAAGATTAAAAAATTGAAGGTGTGCTGTACAAGTGAAAACGAGAGTGACACCTTGTATGATTAAAGCGAACGAAGCGTAAGTTAATAGAAAACAAGAGATTTAAAGCAACCTGGAGAGGCAGGGGACATGGTAGTCGCAATCTGTACTTCAGCGTCCAGACCATCACACTTAACCACGCCACAGGCACTCTCGCGTTCGAATAGTGTATCCAATACCACAATCAGCTGAACAATCTCCCCATGAGGAAACTCTAACCAAACTTTAAAAAATCGAAGACGAGTTAAAGGAAACTGTCTTAAACCTTTATACTAGTGGTAAGCAACTTAATTTGATTATTAGACAATGTTTGGTATTTCAAATTAACGAATATATAACAGCATGACCATGGAAAGTCCACTCCGACGTGTGTTTTCATGAGTTTAACACCATGATCCTTCGTCTGCCTGAATAAAAAACACTCCGGAGTTGTTGTTTTGTATGAATCGTTCTGTGTACCACTAAGGGCTGTTCAAAAAACACACAGTCTTGATGTTTACTATTTGGTACACTTTTCTTGGTACTGTAGATTTGTAAGATTGTTTTGTTATTCGTAGAGTGGCTAATAACAATTAGGATTATTATTGTTAGTTCCCCTGCCAAATTGGAATAATTGGTGTCAATTAAAGACAACGATATTGGGACATTTTAAATCCTTATCTGGCATTTTCGTGCGTTACAAAATTCAAGATGGTAGCCGATGTGATCCAGCTCTTAAGAATTCAAAAGTTAAAAGATTGTCTGTTTAGTTATATCAAACCAAATATTATTGAAAAATTTTTAAAGAACTGAGGTAAACACGAGGTCTCTACTTATCTCACTCAATGCGTATTGCGAATTAAATTAATGGAATCGCCTCTATTAGGCCATATCTTCAGAATTTCTCTGGGGATTTTCCAAGATATTGTAAGCAAGATAAAATGGGTCATTCCAATATGATCGGCTCGTGTGCTTTTCGATTGGACATTCTTATTCAGTTGGGCGGGGTTTAGTAAGAAAACACGCAATATTATTGTTTGTTGCCTATAAAAATGAGACGATATTAGTGCGTCATTTCCAAGTGTTACGCGGCGTGTTTAAGGTTACGCAGTGCGCCGAATAGTACGGGGTGGTTCATTTTGACAGAGGGGGAGGAATTTGCCATTTTAAACTATAACTAATTATTGAAAAGAAATATTTCGGTCTTAAAACATACAAAAACTAAAAAGAATGGAATAAGAGATAGGATGTGTGTTATACCTAGCTAATATCGTATCATATGGAGGGCAGTCCAATATTTTAGTGCACGTGTTCCACAATTGTTAATGTGCCATTTTAAAAGCACCAGCTTTTTGAAATCTTCGCTGTGAAAGCGTATTCGGTTTGTGGATGGAACGGCAACGCTTTTGAAGACTTTGTTCGTCTCCCCAACCCAGAGGACTTTCTAGAATAACTTTGACTATAAGGAAACTAGTGTATTGATTATTATGAGTACTTGGAAATTCCAATTCAGAACCAATCAATTTGCTCGACAAAACATAAAATTAAAAGAATCAGAGCATTTGTGCACTAGGCTATTTTTGTGTGTTTAAAACACTTTTCCCCGACTTGGGGCTACTTCTGGACCCAGATACTTCAGTGCGTTCCATGTTTTAGGCCATAACCTTGACAATTTTCAAAACTAGCGAGATAGAGCAATTCTGACCGCAGACTACCTCGATTTCTAGCAGAGGGTCTCGCCACGAGGCCGCTTATCAATGAAAACTCAACCCGATATCAGCCTCATGTGCGCCACTCATGTTGCCGACGGGGTTCAGTTAATTGCCAATCTTGATCGATAAAGTCCCTGGTGTGTGAGACCTGGAATGTGCCTAGACACGGGTCCGGGGAAGGGTATTCTGACCTTGGTATTATACGTGACAGCCTAAGAACTATGCAAAGTATATTGAGTGTCATGATTCTGGATGGGATATTCAATTAAGTTGACTTGAAAGCATACCGTTCAGCGCAATGGTGTGTTACAATAAATGGACTTCAACACTTTCCCCCGATACAAGTTTCTCCAGTGATGACAACTCGTTACCTTGATCTTTCGCCGCAGTAGCATGTCGTGAAGCAGTCGCTCCATCTTCCCATGCACTCCACATAGGCCAACTGAAGAATTACGAAATAAGCTCACAGTAAGATTTCGAAGGTTAGCACAACCCAGCAAAGAAGGTCCATAATGTATGGTGTTGACGGATATCATTTTTATTTAGTGGGAATGATTTAACATTGTTAACAAATTTGATTCATTGACGTATGCAATTTGTATTTGTTTATTATGAAAAGTAAAATATAATTGACCTGACTACGGGGCCTGACTATTAAAAGTTATGTCGAGAAGACTAGACGGCATTGATCTGTGTTTTGTTTCTTTGTCAATTTGCAATCTTTTTGTGAGCTTCAAGCAGCAGGCTAACGGCGCGAAAAACAACTCTGCTTGTAATGTCCAAAATCACCTTTTAGGATTTCTAGTAATGTTTGAGATTTGAATCTACCGCCTCTAGGTATGATATTTTGGACTGATTGCATGAGGTGGCGTTTTGCTGCTACATGGCAGATTGTACAGTGTAGACGGTTCAAAATGTCTTTTACCTTTTTGGAAGTCTCTAGATATTGACCAGATCAAGACTTCGCCTTCCATGTTATAGATTCAACTAAGAAATGAATGCGGATTTATGTGTACATATGAAAGTTAAGGTTGTTAAACTCTTATTTGTCTAAGAAGTGTGATTCTACTGGTTCTGCCAGGTCGTAGTCAACCATAGTTACCGTAATGATTCACAGTAAATTCTGAAAGAAATCAGGATGAGGTACCTGTTTTGATTGCGAGAGATCTGAGTAATAAGCATTTTAGCCGAGCAGATTGAAAGCCACATGAATACAGAACACTATGTAGTTTCCCAGGAACTCTACACTGCCCATGCGTAAAAGTGGCATAAAATCGAATTTGGTGTATCGCACTAATAGTTCAGGGCCTTATGTAAGGAATCTGGTTTTATTGGATTTCAATATACATTAGCCATTTTATCAAAAAATCGATGGTGGCAATATTTCTGAGCATTTATAATATATTATTTATGCAAATTAATATGACGTCATTTAAAAATCATAGAAAAGGCTCAAGTACCATGAAGGTTTATCTGAAAGGGTAGGATATATTTCTTTGACCATTACAAACTCATATCTGCCGTTCTCATCTTGATAGCGTCTTCAAATTCAAGATGGCGGCCAAAACGGCCGCTTTCAATGACAAAACCTTCAAATAATCATATTATATGTAATTTTTTTGGTTATATCGTTTAAAAATATTACAAAATGTAAATAATAAAGATCTCAGATTTCTCAGATTTCAGATTTATTTAGATTTTTCAGATTTATTTATTTAAGATTATGTCCTTGGCCATTAGAAACTCGTGTCTGGCACTTTCGTTTTGATAACAATGGAGAAATCCCAGATGATGACCAATACGTCTGCCGTTTCAGACTTTTCAAAACCTACAAAATTACCATTATGTCTGTATTATATTTAGTTATGTATCATCCAAAATTATTATAAAGTATAGATTGGGGTATGTTTTACATGATTTTGATCACTAGATATTTATGTTAATATTACTTTATTTGTTATCAGCCTTAATTCAAAATGTTGGTCAAGTGATAACAAATTTGGTAGGTTTAAAGAGCTTAAACGGAAGGCATATAATTTTTCATTTTAAGTATGTTAACAAACCAAAATATACCGTATACCAGACATGAGTTTCTAATTATCAAGGTCATACTTAAATTCGTACTTTTTCCTGATTTCCGGATATTATAAATAAATATATCCAGATGTTAAATTGTAGAGTTTAACGACATTTGATTTCCATTGACACACAGTGTGGAATAGGGAAAATTTTTCGCCAAGAAGGTTAGGAATATCCGATTTTCATTCGGTTTTTGGCTCTACTTGATGAAAAATGACTAGTTTTATATTATGAGAGTATTTTAGTACTATAATAGCGTGTTTGAGTCGCTAAAATTGCGAAATATCAATTTTCCACCCTATATTCGGTATTTTCATACTTTCCTCAACATATGATGTCATAGTGACGTCATAATACGGATGTTAGTACTTATTTTGATACCAATGGAATGAAGAAGGAGAAGGACAGAAACTCTAGATATCGTGATATACATGTAGTTTCTCTAGGTTCTGACCTTTAGTTAAGGGGGTCTACGTTTTTTTACCCCGACCTTCCACTGCAATTTTCTTGACTTTACCAATATATTACTTATGCATGTCGTATATCATATTGTAGCCCATGTTGAAAAGTTTTGAAAAATGGGAATTATTTTGAACGTGTTGCCATGATAACTGAACAGAGCCTCTGATTGACTAAACACGGTAACAAACGTAACTGCTTACCGGTAACTTTCATTTACACCATACTTGGGGAGAATGTGCATGGGTATAGTGTGCGGAAAACCACGAAGACGGATTTTTGATATGGTTGCCATGGCAACCAGGAGCTGACCAATTAGGAAACTTTGTGCCATAATTCAAAATTAAAGCCCAAATTCAAAAATCCGGCTTCATGATTTCATAGCCCTTTGGATGCTTGATATCTGTGCCAAATTTCATGTTGATACGACCTTTTGTTTTTGAGTTACGTTCGTTCCTGTTTCATAAAATCCCGATTTTCACCATTTGAGATATTGAGCGAAACGTAATCGAAAATAATAAAAATTGCAAAAAAACTATTAATTTGGCCTAAATCTTGAAATAATTGGTCATTTATTTTAAAATCAAAATTATTACATTTTAGTGTGCATTTTGGTGCAAATAGGAGATGATTTAATGGGCTAACTTATTTTTTTTAAATAATTGTCTTACATATCACTGGGTGAGTGACAATAAAGAAATACATAAGAAATGCTGTCGAGCTGAAAATTGATGCCTAATGAATTTAATGTTTAAATGAATTAATTTTGAAAAACCTTGTAATATGTTATCAAATAATTAAAAATTATATTTTCTTAAAAATCACAGGGTGAGCACTTTTTACATACAAATGTATACAAAATGCATCGAACGTGCGAAACCTGCTTGCTGAAATCGAGCATAAAATCTGAACGGAATGTCCTATTTACCTCAAACAAAAAGCAAATGAAAGCTAAAAATTTACACTTTCCTAGCATGATATAATCTCAGTTTTCTAACTATTAATGTTCAAGGTCATCCTGGGGGTAAACGTTACCCAGTGTCGATTTTGTTGACACTGGTGTCAAATTGTTCGTCTTGCCTTATTTTACAATGTTCGGAATTTGGCTTTGTAATTAGTGGGCAAAATGTAGCAAGGGTCTACATGGTCTATAGGGGTCACCAAAACTTGACCTCAAATTGTATACAGAGCTGTAACCCAAAGAATTAAAATACATTTTCTGCTTCAGTAGGACTGGCAATAAATTTGACAATACCGGTTTCAACAAAATCTGAGCATTGGATATTTTTTGCCCCATTTAAACACAATTTGACTTTATTTCAAATTTACTACTGTACAATTTTACGCCCTTATTTTACAACGTTCCCCCACATTTCCCAGAGGTTGGACCCAAAATTTATGATTCAGCACCCTTCAAACTATAGAAAAAACTCTTCAAACCTTCTTCCCCAAACTTCTAGAATATATTTTCGATTTCAGTTTCAGTTTCAGTTTATTATTTTCCATACAAAAATCAGATTACAATAAATGGACATTATGGAGGGAGAACCAGTCAAAGCAGAGCTCGATCGTACTGGTCACCCTGGACAATACAGTGCAAAGACAAGGACATGACATTTTTCAACATTTTCAATTCCTTGGGCTGACAAATAAGGAAATCAGACGGCACTGGACTTGTATCAGAATGGCTCTGCGAGCTACCTATATACATCGTGGCTCACAATAAAAAACAAGAGTGTGGTAGTTGGAAGTTAGTTGCACGACAATCCCAGCTGCAGTGGAATACTACCAGGCAGAGGACAAGCTTCATAAAAAGGTCCGGGAAAAACAAGGTAGAGTTCCGATGAATAGTCATGCTTGAATGAGCTTTGCTTCTCTTCGGAATGTTCCCAGCTTGCAAGGCCTACCTTTTAGTTTCCATTCTTAGAAACTGTAAGGTAAAGTAGGGAATTGACTTGGCACGTTGTTGCCTGTCACCTAGCATAACTGTTCATCAGTCAGTTGATCGATTTATTAATACGAATAAAAAAATTCGTCCCTTGGCCATGGGCGCCGCCATTAGAACACATTATAGATACATCTATCTACCAGACTATACATACAAATGGAATAGCGACATCTGTTAGAATTATGAACTATGTTCCCTGACAAATTGATTTGCCCCATGTAATATTCTGAAAATGCTGTATGTAATGAGACCATAATATAGAAAATATTAACCGACGGAATAAAAATCAATCGACGGGAAGTCATGTTGTGATGTTGTACTTTAAAAAGTAAGAGATCTTGGAGAGTAAATGCGGTGAGTTGTCCACTCAAAAGCAAAGCATTGAAGGAATTATATTTAGCAAACGCTGTGATATGATGTTGTAGTGATAATGGAAAATGTTTGTACTTGAAGTGGGGAGTCATTTGAAGAGTTAAAATATGGCGAGTGTTACCTTCAGAGTATTAGAAGGGTTACGTTAAAAAGTGTGATGTGGGGTGTTATGCTGGTGTGAATGTTTTACATTGGGAATTAGGGCAGGTTGTTCCGGAGTTTAAGAGGGCGAGTTACCACAGAGTCATATTTTTTGTTCTCTTCCCAACATTACTTTTCATAATGAAATAGATATGTACATCAAAATACTTTCTGTACTGTGAGGTGAGACTCACCATACCATATATTATCTCTCTAAACTACCTCCCTATACCTGACAAGTACAAACCTCTTTTTATTTCTTCGTAATAACACACCAAACCAGAATGCTTACCAAACACAACTCTTGCAACATGAATTAACTCACCACATTAAAATTACAAAAAAAGGCCTTCAATTTTGTAGGGTTTTCAACAAGCCCCAAGACATCAACATAAGACGCACATCCCAAACGTTGCCATATCTAACTCTGCCAATAATGAGGAACTCACCATATTTTACCTATCTTATTGACTACCCCCACTTTAAAGTACAAAAACATCCCATTGAGCCAATATAATATTTACAACGATCAAACTGCTGCAAACCAATACTATTACTCTTCCACCTCCATGGCATTGTGATATCTCACATATTTTTAATGCTCCAAATTTCCTTTCTGCCTGCCAAGGATGGCAGCAACCAGTGCTGAAAATGACGAATAATTTTGATTTTTATTCCCGTCTTTCAAACTGTTCATAGAATTCACAAAACAAATATGGCACGGGCTTCACGCAGAGGTGAAGAAAAGAAAACATCCGCACAATATAATTACAGTTACTGCAACAGACCCAAAGAGCTCAACCCACCACCGACCGTCCCAAGTAGGTGGCAGTCGCAAAAAAGTAGGCTGGAAAAGATGCGATTTCACGAGGTAGTTTATGCCTGGGGTGTATTATGAATACCACCCATACTGTGACGGCCCGAGCCATGGTTTCAATCTCTGTATAAATCATTAATTTTAAGACTTCGCGTGCACTTGGGCGTCAGGGTAATGAAAAGGGGGGTCGGAATGAGCTAACAATGTTGATACAGGTCTAATAACAAGTTTTTGGATATGGAAACAGAGAATATCCAGATGAGTAAATGTTATTGTCTGCCCGAATAATGACACAGTAACTTAGGTAAGGAAGAACAAAAATGTATGTAAAGGGTCGGAATTAATTCTTTTGGGATGGGCGGATTTTACGAAATCAGTATGGACAAGGTTGAGTTTCTTATTATCATTTTTGTAATTTTGATGTGTAACTATGTAATGTGCTTTTTCTGAAAAATCATTAATCAGTTATAATGGATATTTGAGGTACGTAATAGGAATAACGTAGAAGTTTAAATTGATTGACTTCATAAGGTCCCGTTTCGTGTGAAAAATCAGGTAATTAGGGTTTAATATTTGAAGGAGAGTTTAATTTAAAAATTTTATAGTGTTGCACTTCAGAGATAATAAAGACTAATGCAGTTGGTATAATAAGCAAAAAATAATGAAATAAACGTTTGTGCGCAAAGGGAGAGCATTTATGTACAATGATAATACCAGTGGCCCTAGAATGGATCCTTGAATAACCTCAATGGAAATAGTATCCCATATTAAGCTAAAGAAAAGGTAAGGCAATTGGAAATCTGAACAAAGGAACTAAAATAATAAGTAATGTAAAGTCTAAATAAAGGAATAGCCTTATGTTCTAAGTTGTGGAATCTATTTAGCATTTTCTGTACTGTATACTTATAATGGAAGCCAATCACCACTGCTAACCCACACGTACCTAACAAGTCAAAGGTAGACATTAGATGGAAATGAATAATAATAGAACAGCAATTCAAATCCGAATTCTCACCAGGGCCATTCAGACGTATTTAAGGTTTCTATCATGCTATCTTGTCCTTCACATTTAGCGTCATCTCATTCCTGCAGGGCCTGATCGCCTTATAGTTCCCACACCACATGTAGCTGAACAAACCGTCCATGATTCCCACTCATCCCACATATCGTCTAAATTCATATCAGATAATTAGAAATAGAATATTAAGTTAAC
>JAMKCH010084775.1:0-49751 GCA_023653785.1 Ophioderma brevispina
TCTCAATCCCTCTCTCCCTTCCCTCTTCCTATGTTCAATTACTACTACAGGACTAAACTAACTTGCTATGAACCACTCACCTTGTATCTCTATAATAGTCATCTTTGGATTCATAAGGTCGTTGGCCACGAGGTCTCAGGTTCTCTAAAGTAAGCCATTCTAACTCAGTACACCACTTTGAAATAGTTTGAAGAAACTGTAAAAGGGGAGAGTCCAGCAAATAAAACTATTTAAACGACAATCACTTTCACATACTTCATTTGAAACTAATTTCAATGTTTACAAAAATGGTGAAATTGTGCAGTTTTCTGTTGTGTATTAAAAAATACATTGCGGTCCTATGTCGCCTGCTGTCGCAGATTGTGAATGATATGCTTCACATGACCTTTGACCTTGATATGTGACCTATGACCTTTGACCTAATAAACAAATGAGGATTTCTGTGTAATATCCATAAACCAAATTTGTTTCCAATTGAACTCTTCAATTGAGGTTAGTTTTACATTTTCAGCCTTTCTTACAACTTGACTCTACATGACTTTTGACCTTGGTATGTGATCTTTGACCTCATCAATAGATGACATATCCCATGTTGCATCTATGACTTACGTTTGGTTGAAATCCATCAAAGTATGGGGATATTATGGGAAAATGTTAACCTTTTCACTACACACAACAGTGGACAAAGTGATCCCCATGCATCTTTCCTGCTAAGGCCAGCGACACAAAACCTCAATTTCTTGTCAAGAGAAAAATAAGACAAATCAATGCACATGCACTTGTATTCAAAGGTGGATATGATGCGTGAACAAGAAAATGCGTAAAAAGGGTCCCTTTTTCTCAACAGGTGATTGATTAAGGTGTCAAAAACAGTAAAATATGGAAAAAAGAGTATTTTTTCTTAACCCTGATATTGTGATGTACGCATTTATGATATGTATGCAGAGATCAAAATCATTAAAAATACTGTAAATTGGAAATTAAGCAAAGTAAGATAATAAAGGGTACATTAATGACACAATGCATTGCTTACTTGTTTGGGTAGCAAAAACAGACAAAATACTTGTTCAGGGTATGTTTTTTAGTCGGTGGAAATACTTGTACAAAGTGCATTTATAAGTCCATGTTCACGCATCATATCCGCCCGGGTCTACATAAAGCACAGGTAACTGTTAGCATTCCAGTCTTTTTTTAACAGTCTTTTGTCTACATAAAGTACAGGTTACTGTTAGCATTCCAGTCTTTTGTATATAAAACACAGGTAACTGATAGCAATCCAGTCTTTTGTCTACATAAAACACAGGTAACTGATAGCATTCCAGTCTTTTGTCTAAAGCACAGGTAACTGTTAGCATTCCAGTCTTTTTTTTTAACAGTCTTTTGTCTACATAAAGTACAGGTTACTGTTAGCATTCCAGTCTTTTGTATATAAAACACAGGTAACTGTTAGCATTCCAGTATTTTGTCTACATAAAGCACAGGTAACTCTTAGCATTGCAGTCTTCCAGGGAGATGGGGAATGGTAATTTGTGGGAGAGCATCCTTAATCATGCAGGTGATTGCTGGTAAATCACAAGAAAAGCACTCATTCGTGTGAATATAGCATACGCTCTTCATTATATGTCGTATAGCCGTTAAATATTCAATAACGGTAGTGTACTTAAGTCTGACACCCCTTTTCAGATTTTTGAAGCCATGGTGAAAAAATGTGGGTGAACCATCCTGCTTTGCTCTCCAACAAAAACCAATTGTAAGATGCAATTTTGTATGGCAGTATGTTTGTAGTAAAGAGAATAATGAATCCCTGTATCCCTTGTTTTCCCCGGCAGTTTCCGCAACCTGACCTACCTGACAGTTTTTCTGACACACTTATGAATTCAGAAACCTTAACAGAATAAACCTGTGCTTTATTCTTCCGTGAATGGTTTCCTAATTTATAAGTGTGTCAGAAAAAAGGTGTGTCAGATGGGTCAGGTTACAGAACCCCCCCCCCCCCCCCCCCCCCCCCCTTTTTTTTTTTTTTTTTTTTACCCCACCCCCAAAATTCAGCACATGCTACTGATACCAACATTACATTAACACATGTTGAATTAATCTCATTATTACATTACAAATGTGTCAGGCCAGGTTTCCTATGAGGGCCTGCTATGAGGGCACCACCATTGGGTTTTTAAGAAAATCTGATGAGGAGGGTAGCTGGTTACCTAGAAGAATGAAAAAGAAGATCTACCTACAAGGGCGTCAGCTCTGGAGAGCTAATGGCGGCCATCCAGCACATGCTGCCTTGCATGGTGGGCATGGTTGCCCAAAGGCTAGGCCCACCGCCGAAAACTGTAAATTGATGTCAGAAAGGGCATCCGTTCAATTAGCCTTTGCTCCAATAAATCCTCCCACAGCTGTATTACTGTGAATGTGAGGTGAATCTGCCCATCCCCATTAGCGGGGACAAAACCGGATTTAAAACTTTGGTTTTACTAACATTACTAACGTCACCCTTTACCTTGGAAGAAATTCTTGATTACACAGAACCACTGTCCTCCACAACGAAGGGTGTCTGCTTAGATGTTTCCAGTCTTGACACACGAGGGCGCAATTCAGTAATGTCTGCAGGTTCAGAAAACTGAATATGCAGAGCAGTGCATCTTTCTGGCTACGAGTCATACTTGGTTTTTCACCTAAAAGACAATAATTTATAAAATATTTTTAATAATGCTAATAACCTTTTGTTGAGCAAGTCAATTTAAAACATGAATGGCATCTAAAATGCATCTGGGTTCTACATATGTTCAAGCAGAATTTGATATAGCACCTTTGCAATTAAAGCGGCACTAGCACATTTTCATAAAATATCAAATTTCTTCAAGTTGCTTGCAAATGATAGTCTAGGCCATTGGAAGAATAAAGATATATTTTACACATGAAAATAGCATACCCAAAACAGATAGGGACATTAATAAGAGGCTAAAGACATCCAGGTAATTTGTAGGCTAACTTTTAAGTTTGCCATAATTTTAATAAAAAATTATGTCTATTACATGAATATCATCGACTCGTACTCATTGATATTAAAACCACAAAGGTCACAGACTGTTTAAACAAGGTGCATGCCGTGGGAATCAACTCTGGTGTGTTTGCTTGTGTTTAACGCCATTGCCCCATCGTCTGCTGAATTAATGTCGCTGCCAGTGACATTAAATATAAAATTGTTCAGTTTACCCGTAATTAAACCCACTGATTTGGGCTTAATAATTTCAGGTGAGGGCTAATGTATATACAAGCGTTACAACCATGCAAAAATATATCGATTTTGAAAAATCTAGAGGCACACTATTTTTAATGTGCCAGTATACAGCACATGTCCTTGTCATTTTCTATCACTGTGCCATGTTATAAGTTCACTGACTGATCGGTTTAGTCTGTAGAGTGGATTAATGAATATTTTTCAAAATATGTACTTTGTGAATAAACAAAATATATACAATTTTAGCTTACGAAATTTTAACTATTTAGTTCTCCAGGTAGACAAGGATGTATATTTTTTTTTAATCTTTCCTGGAGATGGCCAGCGCACAATAGTGTTGAAAGAAAACCTATGTGCACTTGACCGGATTCGAACCGGCAATTTACATATGCAATTTATATTTGTTTTGAAATTTGAACTACTTAGTTCTCCAGGTAGACAAGGATGTATATTTTATTAATCTTCTTTCCCCGGAGATGGCCAGCGTCCGATAGTGTTGAAAGAAAACCCATATAAATTGTATATGTAAATATACCGTTCTGATGCTATCCGCTAGGAAAAAATGAAGGACACCTCTCCCCAACCCTATGACAGACCCAGGGGAGCACCCTGGAAGGGCATGGGTAGTAGAGACATGTGATATGCTAAATGGATAAACAACCTCACAACAGAGCTTAAGGTTTTAGTACCTACCTCTATGAACTGCATATCCACTTTGTGTTGATACTGAGAGCGTAGAGGTCACATCCGTCAGAGAATCTTCTGACAACTCTGACATGGAAATGGAAGATGGTGAGGTGCCTCTACTACTTGATCCCGAGTTTGTTCTACTTCTGCGCCCATGCTGTGTTGGACTGGTGCGATCTTCATACGTATTCTTGGGAATTCCATTTGGTAAAGATGCCGACACACTCCCATGAGGCACCATGTGAATTGGAGGTCTACTTGGTTTGTAACTACCTGATAGTGAGTGAGTATTAAAGTTTAACGACAACACAATTGTGTCATATCGTGTCATTAAGATTAAAAACATCTAACCCTTAAACAAATTCAAAACCTTTATCAGTAAATTCTAGTCACAACATTTTTAAAAAGTTAACAATATTTAAAAAGATCAACCTCCTTCAGGAAATTTATCACCTGAAGAGGCCTAATATCTTGGAATATGATTTCAAATCTGGGACGCTATATTTTCTACGAATGAGCGCATAATCAACACACTCAAGTAATACATGTTTCACAGAAAGAACACACCACAAGGAATACACCGAAGGACTGGCTCACCTCTAAGCAAATAACTATGGGTCATAAGTATGACCAATTTTACATCGCGCTAATACAATCTTGTCCCTTCGTCCAATCAAACCTGAACTGCCAGCAGCTCCAACAGTTGGTTGAAAAGCATGCATTTTATTATTAGGAAATGAATCCCACAGTATTTGCCACCTACTTCTGATATAGCTATTAACTGAAGCCTTAAAATCTGTAAAGGGGATCTCAATGTTTGTTATATTCATATTAAGGGCTTCTTTCACCAATACATCAACCTTTTCATTGCCTTGAATACCAATGTGACTCGGAATCCAAGCTAAAACAACAGATTTATTCAATTGAGACAAATTAAAGAATACTTCCAACAGCTCAGCAATATAACTACCTGATAGAGTCTGACTCGGAGGAATGCTCCTCCCATTCGTCCTTGGAGACTGACTGCGATTGAAGCGATCTTCACAGATGCCTTCAAGAACACGCAAGTTCAATGAATCTGTGCTGCTGTGGCTACTGGTAAGATCAAGTGCAAAACTTGAAGGAAGACGTGGATCTCGATACTGTTTAGCTGGAGAAATTTGACCACGAGGTGCAGACGATATTTGCATGTCAGGGTTTGTTGGATGGCTATATGAACCATTTATTGGTGGGTCATCAAAGGATACACTTCTCTTAGGACTGTATGTAGGTAGAGTATTACTTCTATCAAGTACCTCAATAGCTGCAATGGAGTAAAAAGTAAGGTGTGTTAATATTTTTCACCATCAATTAAGTTAATGCATTTCATCTCAAAGTGGACTGAGTCACTGCGACTAAGTGCACAGCAGTTAGAGAATGCGCCGGCATCCACCACGATAAAATATTGGATGCCCATCCATTATGACACCATCTAAGATGGCCAAAACAAAAAATCTCCTCTTTTGTTCTCATTCTTATTTAGAATTGTGTAATTTGGGCTTGTTATCAAACTAATTTATTTGTCAAAAAAATTCTTACATCATTCTTTTTATTCATTTAAATAATTGCACACCCCTCTTGATAACAAATGTTTACAATCCAAGAACCAAAGGCATCCCACAGTGATCTTCACGCTGCGGAAATTGCATTTGCGTACCTTGGGTACCTTACATATCAAAGAAACTGGACATCCTATTAACTTATTGGGTACCCAAATTCTTGATAAGGAGGAGCAATGGCACCGGCTGAGATTAAAGAAGCCATATGGGAGAGAGTTGAAACACCATCACTCAACAAAAAAGGAGGACTGCGTTCAATCTCTCTCACACGTGGGATAGGCCCATTCAATTAATTCTTAGCCGTCTCTCATCACGTGACCAATCCAGCGGGCCAATCACCACAAGTTGAAGCCTAGAGGTTTATGCGCAACGTAGGTAAACAAAAAAGCGAGTCAGTATTTTAATTTAATTTCCCATTTTGAAAGCTTGGATGGATTTCAAGCTGGCTGCCTACTGTGCGTTGTATCGTTGTTTGTGGGCACCTGGATCAGCAATGTTTAATGTCCACATTAAAATTTCATTCAAATTAAACACACTGTATGTGCCACATTCCATTGCAGCCAAAAAAGCATCCCTAGGTGACTCAAAAAGAATTTGAAAACAATAGGCAGGCAAGTCAGTGAAACTGATTCAAGCAACCGTCCCGACAGATTTCACAAATCTCATCACATATTAGAAGAAATTGAAGATGCAATTCTTACCTGGTACTTGCGAGAGGGTGAGAGGTACATCTGTAAGTATTTCACCTTCTGCAGATATAAAAGCAGTGAAAATCAGGAAGCTCAGATGCTGAATAAGGGGCACGTGGACGACAAATGTTTCTTTGGTGACGGAGTAGTGATTGGTTGCAAGGTAGAAGCTGTTGCCGTGGTAATGTGTGGTGATGATGACCATTGTGCGTCGGTGGCTTGGGTTTCAATAGTTTGTTCGATGTTCTTCTGTTCCCTATGAGGAGGACTGTTGTCTTGATACTGCCATTGTACTGTGAATTCTGTATGGTTAAGGTGTCTTTCTTTTGCTTTGCACTGTATCGTTCCTGTGGGTGGTGCCGATCTGTGGTTGGGGTTAGCCATTGTCTTAACTGAAATCTAAGTGCTGCTTACTATATCCTTTGATCAGATTTAGCAAGATCGTGATTAAATCCTTGGGTCTTGTGAACCACCGTAAAGAGTTTCAGGTGACCTGTTCGACAACGTACGGTTGGCAACGGACAGGCGTAGATAACCTTGCGTATGTCCAGTGGGTCGGTTTGCTCGTTGAGTTGTCGAGAGATTGCTGTAGTTGGAGCTGCTGGTGTTGTAGTTTCTCTAGCTGTCGCTGTAGCTGTGCTGCTTGTAGTTCCAGTTTGACAGGTGCACTGTATTCTGGGTTCTGAATGGTTGAGAGATGAGAGCAATGGAAGCTGGTTGCTTGGCTGACATCTGGATGTGGGCTGTGAAGACTGTTGGTGATGAAGACTTGTTTGGGCTTGTTCCTTTGTCCAAAATTGTATCAGATCTAGCGAAAGTAAACAAAGTTGTAACTGAAGAATTAAATGTTCTTTAAAGCATAATGGCACATTTTTGAAGAGGCGCGGCCCCCAATTTTCAATATTTGCTATTGTGGCCACAGTGACGTTGGGATTGTCTAGGAAAACTATACCTGCGACGAGGAATGCTTAAAAAAGTTAATTTATCATAAAATAGCGATTTTGTAATTAGCATTTGGATCCCAGATTGGAACTTAACGGCAGAGCCTGGAAATGCTATGTTTATGTCCCTTCCATGATGAAATAGTGACTCCTCGAGAAAAGAACCTCTAACTTGATTGGACAGAACCAATAAAACAACTAATGGATGAGCGTAGACACGTAAATGGCACTATTTCCCGGCTATTCACATTGGAAGGCCATTTCCAGCAGCCGTTGAATTATTATCGGGGATCCCGATAATAATTATTCTAATTACAAAATTCCTTCGTTTGTGAGACAGACATTTTCGAGCTTAACCATTCACAGGTATGGTTTACGAGCCAGTAACCAATGCAACCGTGTAAAAATCTTAAAGTTTTTGAAAAATTGGGGGCGCTCTTCCAAAAAATGTACTAATATTGCTTTAAAGAGCCATGGCCCGATCGCTAATAGCCTTGTTCCCAGAACCTCAGATTTTACCGGGAAGTGGTCACAATTTTAGCATTTATAGAAAGCTACTATTTTTCTCATTTACCTGGTGAAATCTTAGGGCTAAAGGATATTTGGATTGCAGGTTATGAGCGAAAATGTGCCCCCTTTTGGTTGACCAATATTCATTACGAGGCTTGAAAATCAAGTTTTTAACTCTCACATCAAAATGGATTGAAATATCAGCCCAAAATTTTACGGAAGGGGTTTTGGGGTGAAGCTCATTCTGTCAAGACGAAACTATACTTAAATTGGGCCATCCCCTTAAATTACAGGTCCAACAGGTAGGATTACTAATAAATGCAATCTCATTGTTCTCAATGCAGTATGTTTGAAATTTAACCCCTTACAGTCTGTCCAACTGGTTCACTACAGGAAACGACATGGTACAGCCCTCTTATTAATGTCCCTTTCTGTTTTTGTGTATGTTATTTTTATGAGTAAAATATATCGCTAATCCAATGGCATAGACTATCATTTAGACTATCAATCATTTGCGAGCAAATTGATGAAATTTCATATTTTGTGAAAATGTGCCAGCGCCGCTTTAATATTCATAACCTGTCCGAAAGTATACAGCACATGACCTCATCATGTTGTATCACCATGTCATGTTAGAAGTTCATAAACTAATTGGTTTAGTCTGTAGAGTGGATTAATGAATTTTCTTCAAAATATGCAAATGAGCTCATCAATATTCATAACCGTCCAAAAAGTATATAGCACATGACCTCATCATGTTCTATTACCGTGCCATGTTAGAAGTTCATTGAGTAATCGGTTTAGTCTGTAGAGTGGATTGATTTTGTTGGCCATCCACTGATCCAGACAGGCATCCATCCATCCAGGCAGCCACACATCATTTGCACGATCACATAGCCCCTCCACAACATGGTTTGTGGGGCCAAAAAGGATACTGTGGTGCTTCACAATTAAAGGGGCATTTCGTGATCCACAGCCTCGTCCCCCCGACTTACCTAAAAAAAGTAGAGATTTTTATATCATCTGAACCGTTAGCCTTAGTAATCCATGTGTCCAAGCCTACGTGCAAATTCAGTCGCATCTGTAAGAAATTTGCAATTTTGTATTTTCTGTCCATTTTTAATTTTAATTTTAATTTGAATTTTTAATTACGGACAGGAATTACAGCACAGTCGCCTATGGGACTGTGGGAACGAGCAATTGCTCATAACACAAAACCGCAAGATCGGGATCAGCTCAAATTTTGAGGATAAGCTTTTCTCAAGGACATCTAGTGATCTTTGAATGAAAGAGAAGGTGCTGAAATCACGAAATGCACCTTTAAGAGTTTTCTGCATTATGAAATATATTATTTGTATGAGGTCCTTTGAATGCAAAAATATTTGAAATGTCAATTTTACATATTGTTACAATTTCCAGGACAATGGCAATCATCTTCCTAGCTTTCTTATTATATTTGACTCACCTGGTCCGTTCCATTTGTTCTGCAGGGAATAAGTTCATGGATGACTTGGTCTGTTCCATTTGTTCTGCAGGGAATAAGTCCATGGATGACTGACTTTGATGTGTTTTGGGCTAAATGCAAATAGTAAAGTAAAGATATTGGCACCCAAATTATATAAAGTGAATCCATTTTGTTTAATCTATTTGACACATTTGTAGTTAAAGGCACTATCAGTGATTTGCTAAATCAGAAAATAAAAAAAAAATCATCAAAAATCAGATTTTTGCATTTTTGTAACAGGTATAGGTATCCTAACATACCCTAGAAGTGCTAAGACTGAAAGCAAACTAATAAGGACGAAATCATACATTTGAGTCATTACTGTCTGTACGGACACTTACTACAACACGTAATTGAATGGAGATTCTTTGAGTACTGCTGTTTTCTTCATTTTCTGTTATGTTTTTGGTTGCAAAAATTAATGCATGAGAATTCTACAGACTTGTCCTTCAATTATAAGATATTTCTGCAAATTTCAAATATTCTGAATCTTTTGGAGGAATCACTGATACAGTGATAGTGTCTAATTTTTAAAACGTTTGGTCTCATTTGTTGGATTTAGTGTTTTATAATACATTTATATTTGTTCATCATCTAATATCGGATCGCATCGGATGCAGAGTTGTTGATTTGTGATGAACCACTCTGTAACATGTTTGAATCCCTTTCAACAATGAAAATCTTGATGAAAACGTATTAATATCATCTATAGTGAGTGAGTATTAAAGTTTAACGACAACTCAACACAATTGTGTTATATCGTGTCATTACATTTGTCATTTAACATTAAATATAAAAAACAACGCAATATTAAAACTTCATTTCAATTCAAATTACAATTAACAATTACAAAAGGATACACATCATACAGTGATGAACCAGAGCATCACCTATCCATGTATAAAACAAGATAAACCAACTAATTGCAAAGATACACTTAGAAAACATGCACCAATAAAAACAAGTTCAAAAGATATACTGATAAATTTATAACTATACACATCATAGACTGATGACAAAGGTCATCACTCATCCATGTACCAAGCAAAAACTTCAACTTCAAATACAGATAATCGACAATCACATCAGAACATGCAAACATGAGATCCCCTTTACAGACCAAATAGATTGTCTCATACATGTACATTTTATAAATGGCTCCAATACACTTGGGCATTATGCCCGAAACTGATAGATTTTAAATTACATCAACAATTATACAGTAGAAACCCTAATACATGCTACTATTTACTATTACAAAAAAAAATAAAATAAATAGGTGGTCTTACATATGTACAAATGTAATTGATAAATTGTTTGTTTTTCATGTTAATTGATTTTAAGCTACATGTACTTAAACGAGTAATACAACAGAACATCTTAATAATACAATTACACAGTCGAAATCATTACACATTTATAATATAATCCTAAATTTAAATACAACCCGTCTGTTCAAATAACAGACGAGTTGCCCCTTTTAGTTGCCTTTTACGACATGCAGGGGAACACATCGGGCCAATTCTTAACCCCGAACCCGCAGGGGGCCCCATTTAGTCGCCTTTTACGACATGCAGGGGAACACATCGGGCCAATTCTAAACCCTGAACCCGCAGGGGGGAACATCGTCTATAGAGAAATATAATTATTCTCAATGTTTCCAATTCAACAGAAATCCTTCCTTGTAATATATTGTGCAAAATCTAAAGCAAAATGATAATTTGGGCATGTTAGTTGCTTTGCAGTTTGCACCTGGTGCCCTTTTGCATACTCAAGAGTTCCAAATGTGACGAACAGTGCATTGACTTAAGCGTACCGCATAAACGCACTTCCATGAACATTGCGCTAATTTGCATATCAACTGTGGGTTGATAACGAACCAACAACGGTATGTTCCTGTACAGAGAGAATAGGTGATTGTTTTGACAGCTATTATCCATATTACTCTTTTGGTGATTTTATTTTCCCGATTACAAATTCAGCATCACAAACTAAATTGTTCTGGGTCCCCTGCTTGAAGTATGCTTCGAATCTCAGATATGAATTTTAAATAAGACAAGGGATGTAAAGTGGGCATCTCATTGATTGTCCTGAACATTCGATGCAGCCCTTCCCCCCAGCGGCAAACTTTTATATGGCGGGAAATCGCCAAACAAAAGGCTAGCAAGAAGGAGCTAAAGGGGTATATCCCCCAATCACAAAAATGGGCGATGCTTAAATATGGCTGAAATAACATCAACCCAACTCCATAAATGTAAAAAAAAATCAGAAATTTTTTTTTTTTTTTACATTTCTACGTACTTATGAATGTTTCATCATCCAGGTTTAAATAAATACAGGGAGTAAAGTTTATAATCTAATCTCTGAACTTATATTTTTTTTGGAGTGACGACGTTTCCATCCTATCCGGATCATCATCCAGGGCCGACTGGTAGTCTTGACGGCAAAAAGGTTGTTGACCCGTAACGGGGTCACGAACTACTTGGAAACATTGAGGAATCTTCTAGATTGTTGAACTGTAAGCTACAGTCAATCAATCAAAAGATTTCCTCAATGTTTTCCAGAGTTCGTTGACCCGTTACGGGTCAACAACCCTTTTGTTCCGTCAAGACACCAGTCGGCCTGATGATACATCCGGGATAGGATGTGAAACGTCGTCACTCAACAAATTGTACGTCCAGAGATTTATTATAAATACATTTTACTCTGTATTTATTTTACCGGAGGATTGACAACAATCCTAATGACTGGAAACAATTGGCAAGGATTGCCTGGATTTGTGTCAGAACTATGAAGAAAACATCGAAAACAAGCAGATTTAAGAACCACCTCCGATTCAATCTACGCTGTTTACATTCAAATGTCACACACACTGCCTATGGATTAAACGCTTGTTAAGGGCCATAAGGCAGAAAAAATCATTCAAATCGCATCAGAGAAATTATTAATGAACGCATGTCGTCAGAACAATTTTACCATCCATGTTTTGAATATAAAACCGCGAAATCAGCGACATATTGTGTGAGCGGTGCCAAGTGATATTTACAACAGGTAGACCGTGTCACGGCACATGCGCAGCTAACACAGCATCGTAAATCCAAAGAGAGACAGCAAAGCAAGTTTGGCAAGACTTCAAATTCTCACAGGTCTCCGCGCTGATAAGGATAATACTGGAGAAATAAGTCGGACTTAATTGTCAGATAAGGATGATCATCAAAGACGATGGTTGCATAATTGTCTGATAGACCGCTAATGAAGTGGAAAAGAATGTGTGGCCAAGGGCTTGAACTTTTCTGTTACACCAGACCGGGTTCCTTACGCGGATTATATCACTGCAACAGAGTCGGCAATAAAGAAACAACAGGCTAGATCAAGATACGGCAGATGAATTACGAACCAAGGTAACACTGTTTTTCTGAATAATGCGAAAGTCCCGAATTCCAACTTGGAAGCAGGCCGAACGTTAGGCCGTTATAGCTGGGGCAAAGATGAAACATCTTTTTACCGGCTGGATAGGGCCGCTGCAACGTTGTGTTGAAACAAACTGATTATCACAGAAGTTAATGCTAAATTGAGTGACCCGACCACCTGAGACTGTTAAAAAGAAAGGGACCCTCAAGCCGGATATCACAGAAAGAGTCATTGCAATTTACAAGCTCTCGAAAGAGAGGTCGAGGGGGGGGGGGGGGGGGGGGGGTGATAGACAGTCTCTGTATTTCAGTTGTATCCGGGGGTAGCCTCCCCAAATTTTATGGGTTTAAAAAAATCCATAAAAATGGGTGTTCCCTTGCGACCAATAGTCAGTAGTGTAACTCGGTGACATACAACGTTGCCCACACCTCTTGCGTACTTATGGTCCCACTTGTTGGAAAATCACAGCATCCATAAAGAATTCTCCAGGACTTTGTTTGATAGTTGAAAGATATTCATTGTACCGACGACAAAACCTAACATCTTATGACTGTCAGCTTTATTCACATGTGTACCTTGTACCTCCTGATGAATCTGGTACAAGTTGTGAAGGGACTTTTTGATAAAACGATATACTCTGGTCAACGAAACTGAACTCAAAGCCCTGATCAAGTTGCTCGCTGCTACAATTTTTGGAACAACCACATACCTTTGTATACAATGGACAATTCTACCGTCAACGCCATGGCTGTGCCATGGGTTCGCCAGTCTCGCCGATATGGTTAAATTTATTATGTACCATTTGAGCGAAAAGCACTCGCCGCATTCACGTTAAACCCACCCCACCCCCCACCCCGCCTACGCATTGGTTCAGATACGTGGACGACACGTGGGTTAAGATCAAGAAGGAACAATTGGTTCCATTTTTTCACCATATCAACAACCGTGAACAATATATCAAATTTACCCAGGAGGAGTTGAAAGACGGAAAACTCGCATTCTTGGATTGTCTTGTCAGCATCGATACTAACGGGAACTTTGTCAACACATCTTGTTTACAGAAATGATCAACACCTGCTCAGTATTTACTGTTCGACTCACACCATCCGCTAATCCATAAGCTTGGTGTGATAAACCTTTGTTCTATCGTGCGACCACACATTTGTTCCGATGAAGATGCCAAACAAGCTGAACACAAACCTTACAAACAGCATAGGTGGCATGTGGCTACAACGATTGGAATTTACAAGGCGCTTCGGAAATTCACAAGTTCCGCAGATAACACTTCGAGACCCAATGCCAACAAAGGGTCGGGTTCGCAGAAAACAACACCACTATCCCTTATTTGTCTAACGTCTACGAGAATATCTTAGGATTTTCCCGAGAATTGTGATCGCCCTGTGTCATTCAAAGCCGTATAATACACTGAGGCAAAAGTTGGTCCATCCTAATGAACCAAAGTTCCAAAAGATCTTCAGGCCAACGTTAGTCTACGGGATCCGGTGCCAAGGCAACGGCTGTGAAGACAGATACAATCGCGAAAACAAACAAACACTTGCCTAAGCGGATGTACAGCACAACAACCCATACCTCATTAAGTCAGCAGTGTATCCACATTGAACAATTCTAACCACTCTTTTGACAACAAGGATGTGGTTGATTTGGACAGGGTCAAGGAGATTCGAAGAGGCGTTAAGGAAGCATCTATGTGAAACGGAAAATCCTCTCTTAACCGTGGAGGGGGGCCTACGTTACACCTTACCGGGGCCTACAGTTCAACAATCAAGAAGATTCCTCAATGTTTCCAGTAGTTCGTTGACCCCGTTACGGGTCAACAACCTTTTTGCCGTCAAGACACCAGTCGGCCTGATGATGCATCCGGGATAGGATGTGAAACGTCGTCACTCAACAAAAATTGTAAGTCCAGAGATTAGATTATAAACTTTACTCCTGTATTTACATTTCTACATTTTTACATTATGGCCAAATTTCTGGAAATCCGGAAATTTCCGGAAGTCTTTCATCCCTGCATTTTTATAAGTAATTCTTCAATACCTTTGCAGAAAAGTTTTCCACAGAGGAACCACCCAACACTTCTTGACTTGAATTGGGAGTCCTTGGTGTGAATCCACTAGTCATAGACTGGCGGAGCATCGTGGCCTCTAGCTCTGCATTTTGCGCTCTATTCACAAGGTCGTCCACATGTTTTTGTAAGGAGTCTCTTGCCGTAGATTGCTTGGCAGCTGTGTCTTGAAGGAACTGATTTAACTCCACCAATGTCCTAAAGATATAAGATTAACAAAAAGAAACAATAAATTTGTGATGTGATGTGTTGTGTATTACACACTCCTAACTATAAGCTTTAGGGTGTAAAATACCTAGGATTTCATCAAGGAAACCCCTGACTGTTCCCAATCCGCCCCAGCCTCAAATAGCGGGCCATGTTAGGAGCGTCCGTATCATGGATACACGCGGCCCTGGATAAGCACATTAGCTGAACAAATCCTGACACCACCACAAAGCCATTACCAATGACTTGTGGATACGAGCAAACAAACAAATCAAGGAATTGCTCTTTATTGATAATACACTGACACATGGCAAGATACACGGTTTTAGAGTCCCTATAATCAATTGATCAATCAATCAACCAACCAATCGAATCAACCAACCAATCGAATCAACCAACCAATCGAATCAATCAGTCAATCAATCATGTAGTGCTCAAAGTTTCTAATTGGGTCGGGCCCCCTCTGTTTGCTCGGTTTGTTAGTGTGCTGCAGGGCTTGGGGGAATCTTGGTGTTTACAACATGGCTGCCTCCATGATCAAGGTGTGTTTCGATATCATCTTTTACTAAACTCAATTTACGGCAGTTTGAATGATCCTCTGATAGTGAATATATGGCTGACATCAACGCATAATGTGCGTAATTAAAGAACGTAAGATCAAACAAGACCAGTTTCTATGAATCGTTCCTCAGAGGTGTTTGATGTAGGTACTTGGGTATCGAGAAGCTTCAAGAGTTTACACCGATACGGTGCACACACAATTCGCCCTTCTCAGTGAAGAATTCTCGAAGTACTTTGTAAATAATTGTCGTATATTGAACAGTTATAGAGAGTTGTTACTACTTAGTAGGCAGGGTTATGTTGTCCAACCATTGAACGCAATGCAGTTTCTTCCGAACTCTACATATCAATTGGCCAATCAATCAATTAACAGTAACAAACAATAACACACAAAAAATACTTTCCATAGCTGTAGAAAAAGGCACTCAGTCTTACGTTCTTAATTTTGCTAAGTGACTGAGAAGCAATAATAGGCAAACAACATGTGACAGATTGCCTATCAATGCCTTTGTGTCCTGTTAGGGTTAAAGGTAACCTGGTTGCACTGATCACTTACGTTTCCTTGTGCTCTATCTCTTTTTGTTGCTCGTCAAGTTGTAGTTTCAGCTCTACGATCTCCAGAGAGCGATTTTCAATTTGCTGGCCCAGTTCTTTCATATCACTCTGCAGTTTTAACCGTTCTAGATTCATTTCCTGTGTAATAAATATGACAAGTATGATTGAATTAGTTGTTTATGCATGTACCTATTTCTCAACCCAAAATGCATGCTATCACAGTGAGTTTTTAATGCAAAATCCTATCAATTCACATTCTTTTTTAATAAGCCCAGGGAACTTCAGTCAGTCATTTTGGATGGGCACTTATGGGTTCACACCGGTAAATAACATGAGAAACTGAGGCAAGTCCAACCACCTCTGCAAATGACTTTTTTTTATGTGGACTGTTTTCTAAGTGTACCCTAAAAACTGAAAGAAATGGCGAGATCTGGGTAGAAAATCACACTTGCTATCAATATTAAGTATAAAATCTGTAAGAATATTTAAAAAAAGGGGCCATTGATACTTTTACTTTGATCTGAAATACCAATTAATATTAACTGCTTTCTTACAAGGAACACCTAACTAGGGGTGTCTATTTTCCAGAAAATCAGAATTGTTCACCCTCCTTGCCACATTTTATCCCAATTCTTCCCCAAAATTTAACATTGGGTTCAATCACCTAAGCATCAAATTCTTCCCCAAATGACCATAGAGACAAAACCTATTCCTCCGCCTCAGGGACAAATAACGGAAGAATTGACACCCCCTGCACCCAACTTACAGGGAACACCTGTGCTTTTCCTCCAACTGAATCAGGCGGGTGACACGGTGTACAAATGATAGCGCCACCATTTTCGATAAGCTACCTAATTAGCTAATAATTTACGCAGCATGATGTAATAATTTATGCAGCATGATGTATGGCCGGGGATGACGTAGTGTAATAGCGCCCCGGACGACTGCCGAACTATAAGCTACAGATTTCATGCAGTATGCCTCCATTCTCTTGATCGAGTGTCCTATCCCGATTTATTTAGGATCCCTGACTGAATGCAATCCCCCCGACTGACCGACTGACAGACAAGGGCTGCTGACCATAGCCACAAGCAGGCCGTAACCAGGGGAGGGCTGATTCCCCCTAATTTCAAAACACCACCAAAACCCCTAAAATAGCTAAAAAGGCCAATAAAAGAGATTTTGCAATTGGAAAAGTCCCCTTTTGAAAAAAAATCGCCCCTCCTATAAGGAAATCCCGATTACGGGCCTGGCCACAAGCCTTAGTGGATGTCACTGGTTAGAAAGAGTGCCATCAATATTGTGTCATCTTATTATGGAAAGTCATGGATTCATTTGAGATTTGGACCTATAGAAAACAATCTGTTTTCATTTCATGGTATATAGGAGAGAAGTTTATTTTTTAATATATTAACACTTGCCTGAAGTTTATGTGATGCTTCTGCCAGATCATGATCTTTCTCCGACAGATCTCTTTTCAGTTGGTGGACTTCGTCTGTCTTCTCCTGAACTAGTACCTCATCAGAGTAATTCGGTATTGCTCTGTTCCTTGGTGACGCATGTGTGGAATTCAACAGAGCATCGAGAGGCTGATGAGTCAGGCTGCTGATGTGAGGCCAGGAGTGCCGATGCTGAGATTCGTACCCGACACCTTCAAGACCTTTAGAGAGTAAAAGCTGCTTTTCAAGCTCTCTTGCAGTTTGACTGAATGCCAACTTCTTTTCACCGATAGGACTTCTTGGGAATAAGTTGGAGCTGTTGAGTCTTGGGGAATTATGAGCACTGGACGGAAGTGGAAAGTACACATAAGAGTGGTCTACTTCAAGGTGGTTGCGCAAAGTGGTGATGTTTGGGAAGCGTTTGCTGTGGAAACATTTGGGGCAACGGTATGGAAGGGTTGCTATGTCGGCCATCTTGGATCATGATTAGTTGAATTCTTCATCAGTTATTGTCAACATACAGCAGGTTTTGGTTCTTGTCTTCCTTTGTGACTAATGCATGCCCTTGCAAATAATCTACAAAAGAAAGAATAAAATTTTTTTTTTTCCCAATTGACAATCAAAACATTTCATGGATAGAGAAATATTCTAAAAAACACATTTCCTCTAATTTGTACAATTGATTTTTTTTTTTTTATAGTAGTAGTAGTAAAAACTCAAGTTTTAATCTGTTTTTTTTTTTTTTTAATTACATTAATAATATAATACAACAAAACAACAATAAGTAACATGAAAGACCTTTGGCTATGTCCATTGAAAAAAGCTTTAAATAGCCATTGTGTATATTTTCGAGTAAAACTAAAAAAATAATTTTCTGACCACTGACCACCCCCACATATTTTTCTGTTACGGCAAACAAAAATTTTTTCAGGCCTTAATTTGGCAGAGATTATCAAATGTGCACATAGTAGGCATATAAAAATCTCAACAGCTTTTGAGGTAATTCAGGGGGGAACGAGTTGTTGGGATCACAAAATGCCCCTTTAAGGGGTTTGGACTTGTGATTTGTTTCAACGGCGCGCTGCTTTAATTAACACCAACTTTCAACATTCTGTTTTAGAAGCCCAGTCCATATGGACAATTGAGAAGTTTTAGTGTGTGGAGCTGCAAAGGTATCCATGCGCAGATAGATAACCGCGTATACTGTGCGTTTGTTTGCGTTTATTAAATCGCGCATCTCTACGCCTGCGTCCATGCTTTGCTGCATGCCGATTGTGGCGCGCGGATTTTCTTGCCGCCAACAAGACGCCCAAAATTGACAAAAGTGTCAAATTCAGTTGTAATTATATTAATAAAAAACAAAAAAACACGCGTTTTTAACCTAATTTTTTTTATTTCAAAAGTTTGAAGAACGACAATCGGGACCCTCAACATATTTAGAAATTCAAATTTTTCTCGAGAAGATTTTTTCATTTTGTAGGCGATCTAACGTCAAATTTTGACTTTTCCCAGAGACTTGCGTGGTTTAAAGAGTGACAACATACCTTTTTTGTTTTGGTCTAGCTCAAAAACACGTCGGTGACCCCCATTTTTTTTATTTCAGATTCTTAATCGCACCGTTGTAAATACCATATATGTGAATTATTGAAAATTTTAATGCGAGTATATCACTAACACGTCAAACCCCTTAAACAAGATGTAAGTAGTCAAATCACAACAAGGTTTCTTTCTAGCTTTATTTAGAATAAAATCACCATTTAAATTCTACCAGTAGCCTAAGCCATATAACAGCACAATATAACCATAGCATTAGACTCAGCTTCCTATTCATATCCATACTCCACGGCTAGTTTCCAATATATAACCTTGATTGCTATATGAACACCTAGCAGTTCCCCCCGTACACAAAACTCAAAGACAATCGAGTCCTCTTCCAATCCTATGTACTAATTTTACTCTAACATACCTTCGCATGCCATACAAAATAAATGAGAAACTCTTATAAATGATACATACCTGAAATCAGAAAACAAATTTGAGATGTGTTAAGAGTGTCGCTTGTTAAATCAGTGTTTTGGCCTGAAATCATCACACGTTTATATGGTGGTGCACACCACCCAGGCACATTCACAGAGTTATTGATTGGCTCAATAATCATAAAGCCTTTGAAACCAATCAGCCAACTGATGGGTTAACATTCATCTATTATGAACAAAATGGAATTATGAAGAGTATAGAATTAGGCCAGTCAAAATAGAATGAATACTGCCTTAACCCAACACTAATTGCAACAGAATCAATTCCAACAGAATTGTATAGAGAATACCTTTAAAAACAACATATCAAAAATCTACTAAAATCAAAGGAGTGGAACATATATTTTTAAGGGGGTAAGGTTTATACAGGGGTCAAAATACGAAAAGTATCAAAACGTGTCAAAAAATATGCCAATGTGTTTGTTACATAGTTTGCCATATCTGCAGATTGTAGTTCAATATGAGTCAAAATAGGTTCAAGGTCACAATGGGGGTAAATTTTCAGATATATCTGTTCGTTATAAAAATGGTGTCAAATTGTTCGTCTAATGGTACAGAACCCGAAAATATACTGGTTGCACCATCTATAATATTCGTTGCATAATTGGAATGCAAAATGTGACTGGGGGCTACAGGGTCTATGGGAGGTCACTAGTCATAGCTCTGTAATTCTTATATAGAAAGTTCAAACAAAGAATCTATTTACATTTACTTATCTAGTGGGACAAATTTAACAGTTTACAACCAATCCGATCAAAATCGGACCATTCTATGAATTTACCCCAGGATGACCTTGAACTGTTATGAGCCTATTGTACTAAAACTATAACGCGTAGATAGGGCAAACTATACCTTTTTTAAACCTTTGGAGTAGCCCAATAAATTGGTACATCATTTAAATTAATTCGAACAATTCTAATTTTTTACCCCTGTACAAACGTTTCCCCCTTATTTCTACATGTTCCACTAGGTTGATTTTGGTAGACTTTTAATATATTATTTTTGGACTATTTCAGAGTATATTAACACCAAAATTGTTTCTGTTGCAATTTGTGTGGGGTCAAATCATACAATTATTGGACTAAATATAATAAATGTACCTTCAAATCTTATTTGAAATTATGAAGCCTTGCTCTACAAAAAAACATTTAAAGATCACAGGAGTTATTCAATTTCTTTGA
Organism: Ophioderma brevispina; assembly: GCA_023653785.1. Taxonomy (NCBI): domain Eukaryota; kingdom Metazoa; phylum Echinodermata; class Ophiuroidea; order Amphilepidida; family Ophiodermatidae; genus Ophioderma; species Ophioderma brevispina. Next base: position 20,644 of record JAMKCH010084775.1, read on the forward strand.
TTTCTTTTTTTGGGGGGACAAAATTTTCCTCTTATAAGTACCAATTTGAACAGATTTAAATAAGAAATTGCACCCACATAAATTTGCCATGTATAAATAAGTGTTTCTAAACATTGTCGTATTTTAGAAACACTACATGCATTAAATTTCTGTCTACCATGGCAGTGTGATGCTGATGATTTCATCCTTCAATACAGTCTAACAATCAATCAAAGCCAGCATATCATCATTAGACTGTGGTTGACTTCACCAGCCCACACATAGCTGCCAAGTGATATTTGTGTTTGTGGCCATCGGCTTTAAAATTTTCCTGCACAAATTTGACGAGGCAAGTGCTTTAACTAGTTTGGAAGCAAGTTGCCAGTTTCATATCTTAACTTTATATTCACTCTTTGACCAAAAAAAATCCAAGAGTGAAGTCTTTCTTCAATTTTCTCTTCTCAATAATATTCAGTACAGGTTCACTGTTCAGATTTTAATTTCACTCTTGAGAGTTTTTTTCTATTCTTGAGAAATAAATGTAAGGAAAATGCCATGGAGTTGCATTTTACTGAATCTATAGTTGACTACAAAATGTGAACAAAATATGATCAAACACATTTTGTCAAAGTCATACCAGGAAGATGATTTCTTTAAAATCCACAAACTATGTATTTTCATAAGGGATGGCCCAATTTAAGTATAAAGTTTTGCCTTGATAGAAGGGCCTTCATCCCAAAACCCTATCTGTAAAGTTCAGTGGCATAACCAGTAGGGGAGTCCAGGGGACAAGCTCCCCCCACCACTACCCCCAGGGGAAGAAAGGGGAACAAGAAGATGGGAATGGAAAAAGGAGGAAGGGAGAATGAAAGCAAGAGAGGGGAGAGAAGAAAAGGGAAAGAGGCCCAGGGGAAGATGAGAAAGGGAACGGAGAAGAGAAAAAGAAAGGGAAGAAGAGAAAGGAAGGGAGAAGAGAAAAAAGAAAGAAGATGCTACCTGTATACAAAATCATAAATGTTCCATTCAAAATACCTCATGGCAGCTAGCTGCATTCAGTCTTCCTGAATCCAATTCTGTTTCTTAATTATGACACAAATACATTCACTCATAATATACATCTAGCCCTTTTCTTTTTCATCATTATCAATTGTTCTTCTTTTGTTCAACTGTCCATTATAGTTACGAAAGCGGAGAGAGACCGTTATCTAAACTTATGAATATTCATCACACCGTTATTTTTTCCGAAAGTGGTCTCTACACCTCCGGAGAAAAATAACGGTCTGATGAATATTCATAGTTAAACAATAAAGGACAATTGAACAAAGGAAAATTCTAGAAACACCTCGGCCTCAGATGGTACAAATGAAAGAAATAAACAATAGTGAAAGAACTCAATATAAAAGCTAATTGTGAACACAGATTGCCATCTACTTGTGAGCTAATGTGTCGATTACGATTCAGCCAAAGTATTGACTCGAGTTTTATGCAAATTCTTCTTCACTATTTAAAGGGGACAATCGAAAAATTTTGCCCCCTTATTGTTGAAATAAACAAAGATTGAAAGAACAGGGACTCAATAACAAAAGCTTATTGTGATTGTCGGATTACAATGACCATATGCTGGTTAGATAATACATTATATCGACAAAACGATCATCCAACAAAAAGACATGGAAATCTTCAGGTTGGCTCATACAAAAGCTTATTGTGATTGTCGTTACCATCTGATGGTAGCTAATACATGTATATCGTCCAAGAATCAGCCAAGGTAGTGATTCAAAGTCATGAAATTTCAGGTGAATCAAATACAAAGCTTATGTGATTGTCGGGTAACCATCTTCTGTTTAAGCTAAACATGTATATCGACAACGAATAAGCCACACTAGTGATTTCAATCATGGGAAGTCAAAAAAGGGACCAATTAAACACGTTTGACTTTACTTTAAACTGGTAACAATTGCTACCCATAACGCCAGATCCCTAATACGGGATTTTAAAAATAAAGAGGGAGAAACGTATAAAAAAAAGGGAATTTCTGACTTTGTGTTCTTTATACGCAATAGAGGGCTAATGATAGCCTTAAGACATAGCCTATTAAGAATTGCCTAAGATAGGGCATCTTATTGGCTAAAAAATTAGCCTGCGTAACAGCATTCGGTAGTGCACTGCGAATAAACTCCGTATCAAGATCTTTAATTCGTGGTGTCAGAATCCAGGGTCAGTATACGTGTGTGAAAGGGTGATTTGAAATGAACATACTTAAACTATCCAAACCTGCCTAACAAATAACAATTTTAGGAAACGGCGCTTACAGTCAATGGGATAATCTTCTCAACAGAGGGGACCCTTTCTAACATCAGATAAGGCTTTCCGTGAACATAAGCAGGGGCAAACCCTATATTCCATGCCAACTGAAAGCTCATGCTATAAAAACGTGCCATTGGGTAAAAGCTCTATGGACATAGTAACATTCCTAGGGGTGGACACGTTTCAATCAGATGCACGGGGGGTGTTACGATGGGGTCAAGTTACTATGGGGGTTCAAGTTTTAACTGATTCAAAACTCTAATGAATATAGCTCAAATTATTCCTTAGGTAACCAGGAGTAACTAGAATTAACGCGGTTCTCGGCTTTCGCGCTCGCTATATTCAAAGAATATAAGCTGTGGGGCCGCTCCATGACCTTAGACCTGGCCACGTGAACTTTGCTCTCATCAACATATGAGGGATCGCAATGGATGCACATGACAAAAGTTTGGTTCAATTTTACATTTTAAAAAAAAAACTTCAAGGTTTCAATTAGATGAATTTTACATTTTTAGCCAATTTTTCAACTTGACTTCACATGACCTTGACCTTCACATGACTTTGACCTCATCAAAATATGACGGATTCCAGTGTGCACCTATGACAAGAATTGGTTCCAATGAAGTTAAAACTTTTCAATTGCGGTCAATTAAAAAAAACTTAACAATTTGTGCACACCACCATCCACACACAACACACACACACAACAGACACACCATACACACGCACAACGGATTGCTAAGTGGTCCTGCGCTATAGTGGGGCCCACAAAAAAAGTCAATTTGATCACGTGCGTGTGGTGCTTCCTTTCCAGAATTTGGGAAGAATAGGCAAAGGTCATTGGTTATTCAAGAAAGGTCAAACATTTACAACCAAATGTCTTTGTTAAAAAAAATATTAAAAACAATATTAATATATGATTCAAAATATGCCTTTTATTGTGCCATAGGGTTGGTTCCCTTAATAGGGAGGGGTGTCATGTCCCCATCCCCATAGAGTTCCTCAGGGGGAAATTTGAACACCTTCCAGTATAAGAAGATGAGGCCAAAAATGCAAAAGAATTATATTTGGAATCAGTATCATTAACCATTTCTAAAAATATTTTAAAAGAAAATGGGTTATTACAACATTGACCCTTTCTGAATAAAACAAAGAACCTTTAGACCTATTTTCCCACATCTCTTGGAACGAAGCACACACGCAGGGACCCAATTGACTTTTTTACTCCTGGTTACCTAAGAATAATTTGAGCTACATTACAGTAGATTTAGAGCAGTTTAAACATTGCGAACCCATAGTAACTTTAACCCTCCTCTTGTAGGTCCCGTGCAGCATATTTATTTACGTGTCCACCCTGGGGGTGTTTATTTGATCCATCTAAACTATTTGAGAGCTAAATAATTTTTTATAGCATTGCGATGCAGGTTGACCTTGCCTGCCCCTAGGTAAACATACGATTAATCTCTCTAGATGAGAAACCTATTTCGGCTAGACCTTGGGTGTAGACTCCTGCACAAGTGACATAACGGCTCAATTGGTGTTTTTAAATTAAGAAAAAACAGTAAACGCTGCTTTCAAAATATTTAAAAAAAAAACGAAATAGATTCCTAATTCTCAATTTTACTTGAATAATTATATAAAAAAAAAATGATTTCGTTCTTGTCACGACACGAGTAGATGTAAGATAAAGAATTCAAACACACCGTTATGAAAAAATAATGGAGTTTTTGATAAGTCTGTGGCTTTGCCTGTTAGCCTCCGACCGACTAGCGGCTCGCCTAGGCTCGCCGCTAGGTCGGAGTCTAATAGGCTCACCAGAACCTTATCAAAACACCATTATTTTTTAATAACGGTGTGCTTCTCATCTCCCTTTATTTATTACATATCCGTCTATAGCCATTTCCTTCAAATCATATCAATGTTCTCTTTGTTCAACTTTCCATTATGGTTACGAGTGGTCAGAACGTTTATCTAAACCTATGATATTCATCACAAACACACAACCCGTTTTTTTTCCGAAAGTGGTCTCTGGACACTTTCCGAAAAAATACGGTCTGGATGAGTATTCATATTAAACAATACAGGACAATTGAACAAAGTAAAATTCTAAAAACACACCTCGGCCTGAGGTGGTACAAATGAAAGAAATAAACAATAGTGAAAGAACTCAATATAAAAGCTATTTGTGAACACAGATTGCCGTCTACTTGTTAGCTTATCTGTCGATTACGATTCAGCCAAAGTGGTGACTCTAAGTTATGCAAATTTCTTCTTCACCATTTTAAAGGGACAATCAAAACATTTTGCCCCTTTATTGTTGAAATAAACATAGATGAAAGAACAGGTGACTTAATACAAAAGCTTATTGTGATTGTCGGATTACCATCTGCTGGTTAGATAATATACGTATATCGACAACGAATCAGCCAAGATAGTGATTCAAAGTCATGGAAATCTTCAGGTGACTCAATACAAAAGCTTATTGTGATTGTCGGATTACCATCTGATGGTTAGCTAATACATGTATATCGTCCACGAATCAGCCAAGATAGTGATTCAAAGTCATGGAAATCTTCAGGTGACTCAATACAAAAGTTTATTGTGATTGTCGGATAACCATCTTCTGTTTAGTTAATACATGTAATAAGCCAAGCTAGTGATTTAAAGTCGTGGAAATGTTCAAAAAGACAATTTAAACACGTTGCTTTTACTTTAAACTGGTAACTATTGAACAATTGCTACCAATAATGCCAGATACGGGATTTAAAAAATAAAATTGAGGGAGAAACGTATATAAAAGGGAATTTCTGCCTTTGTTTTCTTTATACGCATAGAGTGCTGTGCTAATGATAGCATTAAGACATAGCCTATTTAAGAATTGCCTAAGATAGGATATCTTCTTTGCTAAAAACTTAGCCTGCGTAACAAGCATTTGGTAGTTCACCACGGATAACTCTGTATCAAGATCTTTAATTTGTGGTGTCAGAATCCGGGGTCAGATATACGTGTGAAAGGGTTATTTGAACTGAACCTACTTAAATATCCAAACCTGCCTACTAAAATAACAATTAGACACGGCTTAACTAGTCAATAGGATAATCTTCTCAACAGATGGGACCATTTCTAACTCAGATCAGGCTTTCCTTGACAATGAGATTATCTCTCAGAAGAGTAAACCTATTATCGGCTAGACCTTGGTGTTAGACTCCTGCACAAGTGAACATAACAGCTCAATTGGTGTTTTTAATTAAGAAAAAACGTAACGCTGCTTCAAAATATTTTTAAAAAAACGAAATATATTCTCAATTTACTGAATAATTATAAAAAAAAAAATCGATTTTCGTTCTTGTCACGACGTATATGTAAGATAAAGAATTCAAAACACACCGTTAGGTCGGAGTCTAACAGGCTCACCAGACCGTATCAAAACACCATTATTTTTCATAACGGTGTGCTTCTCATCCTTTATCTATTACATAACAGAGCAATGATATCCCCATGTATGAACTACTATTTTCACAAACAAAATTGTTTTCAGTTTTCCATATTTTTAAATAGTACAAGTTGCTCTTTTTTGGTGAAATCTAACAAGGGAATTTAGTACACTTCATCATATGAGTGCAACAAGGTCGTATGTACAATAGCTACCATCAATAGCTACCCATCAAACACACTACTATGCCAAGTTTTTGGTCAGTGGCTCTTGAGTCTTGATATGGTTCTTCAGGCGACACAGTTGCCTGAAGAACCGTTTCAAGAGCCACTGACTCAAAGAAAGTTAAAGGGATTAGCAGCGATATTGCGAGACAATCGAAAAATGTGGAAATGCATTTGTTTTAACTTATAAATTAGGGATAAGTGTGTACAATTCCATATAATTGCCTTAATGTAGAAAAAACACCAAATAGTGAAAAAAAATGAAGTATTTGAGGAAATTTGTCATACCGTCTCCTGCAAATAGACATACAGCGATGACGTCTCAAAATCTACAATAAACAGCTGATTGTGGTTTACACTAGCACAGAATAAACAAAGATCAATAATGCTTGTGTTTGAGGTCAAGCTGTATTGATCATGTTGCACAATATCACGCTTAAAATTTGGGATATTCACCGAGAAAGTTTTTTTTTTATCTCAAGTCGGAATTTTGATACGCACGTATAGAAATTACAGAATCATATAAAAAGTAATGCCCTGTCTTTAATACACTGATTTCAAGCCAACCACTTGCAGGTTATGTTCGCATATCCATGCCAGTAACAAAGATATAAAAATATGAATTTTGATAATTTTTTCTATGTTTCGGATTAGCAAATCGCTGCTAATCCCTTTAAATTGAGTTATCCTAATACATGGCAGCACACAGATGTATCAAATGACAGCCACCACTTACCACCTTCTTGCAATTACATAGCAATTTGAGTGTCTTTATATATTTCCTGTTTCCATGTTGATTAATGCAATTCATGAAAATAAACCGCTGCAAAAATAATGGCTAGCTTATACAGTAGTCATATGAACATCGTCCTATTGTAAGGTATCTATCTCTCTATTGTCGCAAGGTTCTTTGCTGTCCTATATTTAATTAATTTGTCATCAGGGCACCAGGTGATATGTCCGCATATACTCATGATGGCTAGTATTTAACATAATATTGGTTTTCTTTCACTCAATTGAATTCATTTTGTATTTGCTTAAAGGTGCAACGAGAGATTTCACATATCAGGCCCTAACAAATCAAAGTACAGATTTTTGCCCTGAATAGAAGCTTTCCCATCACATCCTTCCCCAATCTGAAAGGATTAAGCTGAGATTATATTTTCTTTGGAACAAAAATCATGAATTTCTAATTTCGTATAGGAGCAAATCCACAATTTCAGCCTAGTTTTTATTGGGGGAAATATAGGCAAATCGAAATGGCCCTTTTCTCTCTCTTTTGAGACATATTCGGTAGCCAAATACAAGGTAAGAAATCCCTTGAGTGTCTAATCTATGAAATACTATTATGAACACATAGTGGGGACTGTAGTGTCCAGATCTTATGTGGGTGTAGCAAATCTGGAATAAAATTGAATTGTGAATTTTGGTACACAAGTACCTTATACCTTGATAATCAAAAATTGATGGAAGCCTGCCACACCCCTTTGTGACATACTCCTGAATATTTATTTTCTTCTGTATATTTACATTAAATCATGTCAATTTAATCATATAAATTATGAAGGAGGAGACTGGAAAATATGAAACTTGCATGTTTGTGGCAAGAAGCATTACTTATCTGATTGTCACCTAGTTCAATGGACTCGATTGTGAGCCTCTTCAGAAGAAAACAATGTCGAAAGACGATCGCAGTTACATGTATAGAGACAATACGAGCACGAGTATCTCACATCATCTTCATTCTACGAATTGAATAGAGGTTCTTTGTTTCCCTATAGGAAATGCAATAGTATGTGCAACCCTTTGATAGAACCAATAGACTGTTTGTGTATTGTATGGTAAACACTTCGAGCACAGTATTGTGGAAGATTGCGGACTTCCTCATAAACATGTTTCAAGCGAACTGAAAAGATGATGAAATTTCGCTTGCCTTCGCCTTTTTATTTTGTTTTTTTTGTGCTGCAATCAGGAAATTTTCTATGGCAAATTTCTGTTGCCAAGTCTTCTTCTTTGCCAGTTGACAATAGATTTCATCGAGTGTAGCCCTCAAACAGAAGGTGGAGAACTTTTCAAACATTTTGATTTATAAATCATGTTATTTATTATAATTCTAGGAAGTTGCTAGAATTATCAAAGCTGCTCAAAATTTGGGTACCTTTGGGGAAAACAAAGGTAACATTAAAATATCAGCAGGATAGTGTCCTTTTAACCAGTGACATTCACCTTTCTGCCCTGGTACCTGTGGACTTGTTACTACGAGGCGCCAAGCTGCATTTATACTTCCAGCAGTTCTTCAAGTCTACGAGTTTTAATAAATTAATCGGCCGGTTTAGACCAAAAGGACTTTTGCGATTAAACGCGAAACTAGTAGAACTGTACCAGCAAGAATTTGTGTCGACAAGATTTTATTGTGGATCTGATTCTAGCAATAGAGTGAAGAGACTGGTGCTCACCCAAAGTGATTTGAACTTTAAGTTTAACCTGAGATGTGTGGTGTTTAAATTGATTTTTTAAATGGTAAGAATATATATAATATTTTGCGCATGTTGGATGTGTATATTTGCGTTCTTTTTAATTTGTATGTATTAAAATCATTACTTTGAATTTACATCGTGGTCAATCAATCTTCTACAAAATATCTATTGTGAATTTTGTTTTTAATGACCACGGGAGGTTCTTTCTGTACTTTTCTGACATTGAGTACGTCTCGTAACACATTTCATGCCCCCAGCTTGGATTTAAAGGGTACACAGGGGTAACAAATTTTTTAAAATGTTCCGATCATGTTGAAATAGCAACACACCATGATGTCTGTCTGGTTAAAAGGTTTCCAAAGGTCTAGTTTTACTAGGGACTTATATTTGGAATTATGGGGTAAAACTGTAAAATGGTAAAAAAAGTTTCCAATTTTGGTTTTGTACAGGGGTCAACATTTAAAAGTCTGCTCCAATTTTGGTAAAATGTGTGGTCAAACTTTTGGTTTTAGCCTCATAGAATAGAAATTATAGGAATAGTTTTTTGACTAGCTTACGTGTCTGGTTAGTCCAACCAAAATGGCATATAAAGTCAACAGCTATTGGCCTGCTATTGGATTCTATTTGACTGTGACCTAGTTTGTAGGATAACATGACAATAAGCATTAAAACAGATAAGGAAACCCTATTCCTTATTTCAATCCTTTAAGCTAGAGAAACACTTTGCATCACATATTAACCTGAATCAAAGCAACTTTTAACTTTTGACCAATGTACACAACCAAAATTGACTTTTTACCGTTTTTACCACGTTTAATTCCGTAACTATAAGCCATAGATAGTTGTAACTTATTACCTTTTTGGAATCCTTTGTAACCAGACAAAGGACCATGTGGCTTTAACACATTCGGAACATTTTAAATTTTTTACCCATGTATAACTTTGAAAATCAAGCTGGGAAATTAAGGGGGGTTGGCAAGTACTTCCATCAATTTTAGGGCTATCAATGGCCTAAAGTACTTGTGTGCAAAAATTCACAGTTTATACGGAAAGCGCACACTCTTTCACTACAGTCCCCTGCATACAATTTTTTGGTGCCTCAAAATCTCTTGTTGCACCTTTAAGGACCACCCATAGCTTTTTAAAGGTCTAATACTATACTCTTGGCTTAATTTGCGTTACATGGGCATACAAGTGCCACCCGTGCCTTCGTGCAATCAGTTACAGCTGTTGAAAGTCATTTAAATTTATGACAAAACGAGAAAACCAAAAAAAAATGTCAAAGGCGCCACACTTTTGAGAATTTAGAGTATTGTGCAACTAATACATCCGGTGTAAATGGATGAAATTTCATTGCGGGCAGACATCTGATTTTTAATAAAGATCGTAGGTACACGTTCTTTCTATGGGAAATAGACATAGAGAGGGTGCTGCAAAACATGTCAAATTGACGTTGTAGACCTATATGCAAGATTCCATGATGATTTTTCTGATTTTTGCGGAGGTATTAACTCTTGCATGTCCCTACTTATCAGCTGTCCAAAATTGTTGCGCACATTGCTTAAAATTGCTCTACAATTTTAAAAGAGTCTATTTGAATGGGGTCAAACAGTGTGTCAGATGGTTTGCTGCCATTTGGGTGGGCATGCAAACATACTGGCAACATGTAACAAGGAATTATGCTGCAACTATAATAGTTCATCCCCAGGATCCCTATTGTACTGGAAGTGGTCAAAATATGGTTGTCTTGGGAATGCTACTATTTTTTTGCCACTTACCCTGTGGAAATTTTAGGCTCTAAAAGGTATATTTACATGTAGGGCTATTTTCAGATCATATGAAACACGGATAATTATGATTGATTCCTGGTGACCCAATTTTAAAAGAAAAAAAAAAACAGAAAAAGTGCGAAACCAGGCTGCATGCCCAGCGAAAATCCAAAAATGGCTGCCAAGTTGTGAAAAAAACTTGGTAAGTTTTGGTTCAATTTGTTTAGTTTTGTGCAAACCTAGAGTTTGGACAAAAATTGGTTAAAATCTGCAAATTTTTGTTTTTCCGCAAAAAAACTCACTTCCCCCTCCCCGCCATTTCACTTTTCCCCCCCTCCCCCCCCTAATTTCAACTTTTTCCCCCATTCCCCCCCCCCCCTTATTTCACTTTTCCCCCATTTCCCCCCCCCCAAAAAAGTCGTGCTGCCACTGCCGATGAGATAGTACGGAGCTTTCGATTTCCACGCCGGATAGTTCTATGATGGTAAAAACCAAGTGTTGTCGTTCCTCGCCACGACAGTTGTAGGACTATTTGCATGTTGTAGACTCTGAAGGACCGACGTATCGCAAAGTTGTCGCATGCGCACATGTTTGAGGAACCATCCTAAAACTATCCCTCCTGGATTTCGAAATTTCCCTAAATAAAGCAGGATAAAAAGACATGTGGCACATGAAATGAGTGGGTCCTGGGGCTAAACGACCAACACCGCCCTACGTTGAACATTAGTTTCATGTATTTTTTACAAATAACAAAATTAACAATTTTTCAAAAACAATTTTCACATTATGAGTGATGAGTTGGCACAAGGTGATGGCATATATTTTTGAATTTTTGAAGAAAAAAAATTTTTATAAAAAAATGTAGACTTTAACAATGACCAGATATTTTTTCCACTTGACAATTCAGCATAGCGATACTGTTTTATGAATTTAATTTCTTCACTTTAAAATCGCAAAATTAAATTTTAGATATTTCAGGTTTAAAGCGGACTGGCACATTTTCACAAAATATGAAATTTCTGCAATTTTCCCAACATGATTCTAGGCCATTGGAAGAATAGAGATACATTTTACACATAAAAATAACTCAGTACGGCATGCATTTTTTTTTGTTGTTAAACGTGATTTCCGTCATCTGCTGAATTAATGTCACCGGCGACATTAATTTGAAATGTTCTGTTTACCCACAAGGATGCTGATTTGGTCGTAATCATTTCGGTTGAAGGCTATACTCAAAAACAGATAGGGACGACGTTAATAAGAGGTTTAAGCATCCAGGTAATTTGTACTCTAACTTTTAAGTTTACATATAACTTTAATTAACAAATGTGTAAATATTACATGAAAATCATAGATTCGTACTCATTGAAGATAAAACCACAAGGCCACATACCGTCAAACAGAGTGCATGCCGTGGGAAACAGTGCATACGGCATGCATTTTTTTGTTAAACTTGATTTCCGTCATCGCTGAATTAATGTCACCGGCGCATTAATTATGAATCGTTCTGTTTACCCATAAGGAAGGCTGATTGGTCGTAATCATTTCAGGTGAATAGACCATATACCATTAAAATGAGGGATAAATGAACCTTCGAGACCCTTCAACATAATCAAATTTTAGGATAATTCATCTGATTTTTCCTGAAAATGCCATTTTTTACAGTGGATTTGGCACATGTTAACTTTGATTTTCCAGTACAAGCAAATTTGGCAATTGAGAGCAAAGCCGTTTTATTGAAGTATTGCATTTAATTTTTAAGACTAAAAGTTGTTTCAATTTATTTTAAGATTACAAGCAGTAACTTCTAATATTTGGTGAAAAATATAGTCAACCAAAAGTTTCCATTTTTGCCAAAATGGATAAAAACATATTTTCTTCTGAAAATATGACAAACAATACATGGCTTTTGGATACAAATCAGAAACTGGCAGATTTTTTTACCCAAGAAATGAAACATTTTCTAATCTGTAACTAATTTTGCACCCCTAACTATTTTCTTTCACACTTTTGGCAGTCAATATGCTGTCAAATCTTGAACCTCGTCATGTTGAAAAAAGATGATACATAAGGCCTTTGAAATTCAGTAAGATGGGCAGGTTCTGCCTTTATTATGACTCTCTTGAAAGGGTGGTGCAATAATATTGCAATTTTACAAGTTAAAAATTCAGGGGCATAAAAATGTAAATTGTTACCATCCTCTCAGCTTAGTAAGCATAAAGTGAAGTCTAGTCCTGGAAGAAAATATTTAGGCAGTGGTAAGAACATTATTTGATTAGGATGTTTCACTGTGCTTCTGATAGGTAATATATGTGTCTAGTGGTTCTTATTTGATAACTGACAACATTTTTACAAAACCCACCTTTAAAAAAGTTATGGTACTTTTTTGCCCCATCATCACGCTTAGCTATGTCAAGACTGACCATACAACCATGAAAGCATTCCTTGTTTCAACTTGTTTTTTTTTAAATTGAAATATACATGTTCTCTTTGATATGGCATATAACCTTTATATTAGGGCTAAGTCATGCCGATTTTTTCTTTAAGCTTGAAAAATAAAGATACAAAAAATTGTTCCCATCACTGTCACGCTGATGCAAGTTAGCCATACATGGTTGAAGGCAAGACTTAAATTAAAGTGCCATTACAAGGTTTGGGTTAAAGAGACACTGGCACATTGAAAAATACAGCAGTAACTGCGCGCTCCCCTGGCAAATGGCCGTATTACACAAGTTTGGATAGTTAATGGCACAGTTGTCCAGTTGCAGGGCATCAAAATTAATACAATTGTTCTCATGTAATAATATCTAGAAATGTTAGCAGTTCTGAAAAATGAAAGCCTAACCAAAGAAAAAATGGACTGCAATGACCTTTGACCTTGGTATGTGACTTTGACCTCACAACAGATGAAGGAACCCGTATTGCAACCTTGACCCAAGTTAGGTTGAATCGCCTTCAACTTTCAAGACTACAGAAAAACAACAAAACAACAATTGGAACTGACCTCAGTTGAACCTTTGCCTTGGTTCAGGACCTTTGACATCTCCATAGAAGGAACCCCATTGCACCTTCCCCCCAAATCTGGTTTAATCGGACAAACTTTCGAAGGAGACATGCAAAACGAAAACCTAACCCAACTGTAACACACACATAACATACACACATAATACACACACCACGACATGCGCCCTCACACTATCCCCCTCTGCTTTTTCAAGCCAGGGGGATAAAAATGTGCGCCCTCAAGGATTTTTCAAGTGCGCCGCTCAAGATTTTTCAAAATCGATATTTTTGCCGTGGTTGTAAAGGCTTTATCTACCAAGCCCCTCACCCGAAATGACCCAATCAGCTTCCTTATCGGTAAACAGCACGATTTTATAATTTAGCGCGCCGGCGACGTTAAATTAGCAGACGACGAAATTCGCGTTTAACACAAGAACACGCCACGCCGTATACATGTTCCCATGCGATCACACTGCATCTGTTTGATCGGTCTAATAACGCTTTGTTGTTTTATATCAGTGAGTATAGTCAAAAATATTCATGGAATATCCACATTTGTTGATTAAATTATGAAACTTAAAAGTTGGCCTACAAATTACCTGGATGTCTTTATCTCATATCACTGTCCCTTCTGTTTTGGGGTATGTTTTTTTTTATGTGTAAAATATACATGTATCTCTGTTCTTCCAATGGACTAGACTATCATTTTGAGAGCCCCCAAATTGAAGAAAGAGAAAATAAGAAAATTTTCAATATTTTGTGAAAATGTGCCAGTGCCGGCTTTTAAGCACTGTGTTCATACTTGGGGGCATATGCTTGGACTTCTTTTGTCTATGAGAGGACATATAGTCAAAAACGTATCTGACGCTGACATATCTGTAAACAGAGCTTTCGTCTGCAAATTCAGAAATGATTACCTCAAGTCTCTCAGGTTGTGGGGAAAGCATTGGGGCCTATTGGTTAGGGCGCCGGTCTGTGGCTCAAATCTCAAAAAAATCCCGGGGTTTGAATCCAGGGGGGGACCTTGCTGGGAAAATTTATTTGATACTCAGTTCTGGATTGATCTGTATCCATGCAGCTAGTGATTAAAGACAGAATACTGCTCTCCTCAATGGTTACTTTGAATTGGCCATGGGCAAATGAATCATGGAAGCATCCCATCCTTCGGAGGGGCTGTTAATATGTCGGGTCCATCTTGTACAGAGAGTCACAACTACATGTACATCACAGTCAGTTTTGAATAAGAGCAGATTGAAAACCCCCGACTGGTTCCAAGCCGCCCCAGCCTAAACCAAAAAAAAAAAAGTGGGCCTAGCTGCCATGTTAGGATCGTCTGTATCTTGGATACACACGGCCCCGATCAGCTTACTCAGTTGAATAGATTGACACTACCACGACCATTACCAATACTGCTCGTGTAAATATGTAATTCATTAAACAGTTGGTTTGAGAGGATTAAGATTTCAGGATAGATCAGTTCAACAAGACAAACATTTCTCCTATATGTAAAAACTATAAGATGTGGTGTAAGCTTGATTAGATTTTGTGCTTTTCAATATGTTGTGCTCCCCCCCCCCCCCATCAACCCATTAAAATCACATGGCAAAATGTAAAAATAATGAAGTTAAATGAAATATGAACATTTTGTGCGGACGTCCACTCCCAAATGCTGCCCATTTAACACTTTGTTTATGGATTTTTTTGGCTTTAAAAATGAAGTTTTCAAGTTTTCAAAGTTGTAAACTAGCATATGTGTATTTTATTCTTCAACAGTGTTTATTGTTCAGAAATAAATGCATTTTGCAGACGTACATATTGAAATATTTGGAATATTTCAAGTTGTACGCCATGCAGCGCACAAAAGTGTGCGTCCGCTACAGGTAAAAATTAAGAAATTTGAACCTAAAGAGAATGGATGTGATTATTTTCTTTGCGGCGTTTTTCTTACCTGTTCCTCTTACAAAACAAAACTGTATCAGTTTCCAGCAGTGTTCCATACACTTCAGAGCAATTGCAACCGATACACAAGTTACTCCAAAAATAACTTTCTGTGAATACGTCCGCCGCGGGGGTGTTTTGTGGCCTATCGTGCTGACCACAATGGTATTGGAATAAAGATTGTAATTTTTTATACATATATCAAAAGACAATTCAGATTAGAGTGCAAATATATCCATATACTTCATCGTTAAAAAAAATCTGGGGTCCCCAAAGTCTCTGAAATGTACATCCGCAACTCCGGAATTGCCCAGAAGTAGCTCTAACTCAAATAATTAAAAAAAAAAAAAAAAAGGGGGGGAACCTGTAATTACGGGACAATATGTTAATAACAAGATAGGCCACTGAATGAGAGATGGCATCATCCATGCCTGTACACCTTAGGAATAGCTTGATCAACTACCCTGAACTATGGACATGTGGCAGTGCTGCTTGCATATATGTGAAGTATCATGGACATTTACAATGTACAAAAATGCCTTTTCCTTGTTTTTATGAAATTGAGCAGTGTAATCAGTATTATGCACAATTGGACGTAGAGTCATAACTAAAAAACTGATCTAGGTAAGGAATAAGCAGCGATTTGCTAATCCAAAACATCGAAAAATATAAAATTATATTTTTTGTATTTTTGTTACTGGCATGGATGTGCGAAACAGAACCGGCAAGTGGTGGCTTAACATGATTGATTTTTGTTATTCTGTACTGGTGTAAAAACCACTGTACTGGTGTAAAACACAATAACGTTAAGGTAGATTTGAAATGCCATTACTCTTCTATGTCTATTTGTGGGAGACGGAATGACAAATTTCATCAAAATACTTCATTTTTTATCATTGGTGTGTTTCTACATTAAAGCGGTTATATGGAATTTACACAAAATAAAAAAAATAAAAAGTTAAAAAATGCATTTCCACATTTTTCGATACTCTCGCATTATCGCTGCTGTCCTTTAAGTTCCCTCAATTTACTATTTTGATGGCAATTACAGCATGTAAACAAACCAAACTGAGACAGGTGAAACATATGTGTTGTGCCTTTTCAACCCGGTCTTCCATGGGTGACAGTAAGAACCCATGGATTTGATCCATGTAGAAAGACTGAAGCATGTCAACAAATGATTAATCTGCTGTCCACAGCATGGTAAGATTGTGGGCAGTGGTTTTTCCCAATAACACCTTGGTACTCTTTAGTTGGTAGTGCACTAAATAGTATACACAATATTGACTGGCCATGAGGGATCTAGTCAAAATCTATCATTTCTTGACCCGAGGCTGACTCGAGGCCGTACTATTTCCCGAAGCTGGAGCTGCCTGGGAAAATAGTACGTCTCGCGAATCACTGAGGGTCAAATAGATTTTGACTATGGCCCGAAAAAGTGCAGTTTAACATATTTGTTTTATAAACCTCATAAATAGATCCTTTCTGCTTTTTTGACAGTACGAGGACTAAAGCCCGGTGTAACGAAAATTACAGACGTCAAAGAGTTTATCATATCGTCAAAAAATTACTATACGATGTCAAAAAAAGTCTTTTACCGGGGCAGAAGTTACTATACCGGGCAGAATCAGGTACTACACCGGGCAAAAAAGGTACTATAAGTGTTTTATGCAAACAATAGTGAACTATCTATGTCATTGTGACTTATACTTTAAAGCCACTATCATCGATTTTTCAAAAGTAAACAAACAGCGCCCCTATTTTTTCATCAAAAGTGCATTTTATTGCACTGTTGTGTTGGGAATTATTGTAGTGAGATTCCCTGTAAAGTTTTGTTGCCTAGCGTAACGCGCTGTTTGTCAAGGAATGAGGATTTTTAGCTTTGTTACTAATAAAAGTCGGGATCACTTTTTAAGGTGTAGAAACACAGTCGTAAATGGCATCTTCAGGCCGCTTAAAATGGTTTAGTGTCTGTTTTTCACAATGAACCATTAATATAGATGTGGGACATGACCGAACATAGCAATCTAGAGGGACAAATGGCCGCATGTGATTTTTTTTAGGGAAAAAAAATGACTAAGTGGCTTTACCACCACCCCAATAGATGACAAGGATCTATATAGTGAGCTATGAGGTATTTATAATAGTAGGTTATCCCACTACAATCCCGCAGAAGAATCGTGGACCAATAAGAGTTAAAGACCAATAAGACATCCAAGTAATTTGTACGCTAACTTTTAAGTTTTTGACCTTAACTTAATTAACAAATGTTATATTACTGAATTCCTAGATTCGTACTCTTGATATTAAAACCAAAAGGCCAACAGACCCGGCAAACATATTGCATTGCGTGGGGAAAATGCATACGGCATGCATTTTTTTGTGTTAAACGTGATTTCCGTCATCTGCTGAATTAAGTCACCGTGGCGACATTATTATGAAATCGTTCTTTTTACCCATAAGGATGCTGATTTGTGGTCGTAATCATTTTCCAGTGAAGACCATATACCATTAAAAGAGGGATAAATGAACCAACCTCTAGAACCCTTCCTATCAATTTTATGATTGAACTTCATCTGATTTTTTTCCTGAAATCCATTTTTTTTTACAGTGGATTGGCACATTGTTAACTTTGAGTTTCCATTACAAGCAATTATGCAATTGATGAGCAAAACCTTTTTATTTGAAGTATTGGCAATTTAATTTTTAAACTATTAAAAGTTGTTTCAATTTTATTAAAAAAAAAAAAAAAAAAAACACTAATATTTGGTGAAAAATATAGTCCCCAAAGTTTCCATTTTTTGCCCAAAATGGATAAAACATTTTTTTTCTGAAAATAGAAAACATACATGGCTTTTGGTACAAATCAGAACTGCGATTTTTTACCCCAGAATGAAACCTTTTCTAATCTGTACTAATTTATTTTCACCCCTAAATTTTTTCTTTCACAACTTTTTGGCATCAAAATTGCTGTCAAATCTTGAACCTCGTCAATGTAAAAAGTGGATCATAAGGCCTTTGATTCAGTAAAGATGGGCAGGTTCTGCCTTTATTATGGCCTCTCTTTGAAAGGGTGGTGCAATAAATTTGGCAATTTTACAAAGTATTAAAATTCAGGGGCAATCAAAAATGTAAATTGGTTGACCATCTCTCAGCTGTAAGCAATAAATGAAGGTCTAGTCTGGACGAAAATATTTTGAGTGGTAAACATATTTGATTAGGAATTTTTTCCACACTGGTGCTTCTTGGATAGGTAATATATGTGTACATAGTGGTTCTTATTTGGAACTGACAACAGTTTACAAGACCCCCTTTTAAAAAAGTTTATTGTACTTTTTTTGCACCATCAGTCACGCTTAAGCCTATTTCAAGACTGACCATACAACCTGAAAGCCTTTAACTTGGTTTTCAACTTCACTTGTTTTTTTTTTTTAAATTGAAATATTACATGTTCTCTTTTGATATGCAATAAATAACCTTATATTAGGCTAAGGTCAATGCACTCTTTTTCCTTAAGCTTTTGAAAAATAAAGATACAAAAATTGTCCCCTCACTGCTCACGCTGATGCAAGGTATGCCATACATGTTTGAAGGCAAGACTGAAGTGCCATTAACCAAAGTTGGTTTAAAGAACACTGGTCTAGGGCCATTTGAAAAAAAATACAAGCAAGTAAACGTGGCGCGATCCCCCCCCTGTCAATATGGCATTATACACAGTTTGGTTAGTTTAATGTCTACAGCTTGTCAGTTTTGCAGTGCAAGCAAAATTCAATAATGGTTTTCATGGAATAATATCCTCGAAATGTAGGGCATTTTCTGAAAAATTAAAGCCTAACCAAGGAAAAATGACTGCAATGACCTGTGACCTTGGTATTGATCGTTGACCTCAAAACCACAGATGAAGGAACCCTATTGCAACCTTGACCCAGTTAGGTTGTATCGGACTTCAACTTTGCAAAAGACTACCATAAAAAACAAACCTAACAATTGGGACCTGACCCTCATTGACCTTTGACCTTGGTTTCATGAACCTTGTGACATCATGCACATATGAAGGAACCCCTATTGCACCTCACCCCAAATCGGTTTAATCGGACGTAAACTTTCGAAGGAGACCGCGAAAAAACGAAAACCTAAACGCAAACTTGGAACACACACATACATACACACATACAGCCAAACATAATACACACAAACCGGACATGCCACCCTCACACTATCCCCCTCTGATCCCCCTCTGCTTTTCAACGCCGGGGGATAAAAATATTGCGCCCTCAAGATCTTTTTCAAGTGCGCCCATCAGATTTTTCAATCGATATTTTTGCATGGTTGTAAGCTATAATCAAAAGCCCTGCACACCGAAATTACCAACTCATCTTCCTTATCGGTACACAGAACGATTTTATAAATTTAAGGTCGCCGGCGACGTTAAAGATTCAGCAGCGGACGAAAATGGCGTTTAACCAGAACACGCACGCCGATACATGTTGTTCCCCATGCTAGCACACTGCAACTGTGTTTTGATCGGTCTATAACACTTGTGGTTTGAATAATACCAGTGAGTACGATTCAAAAAATATTTCATGTAATATACCCATTTGTTGATAACGTTTGGAAAAAACTTAAAGTTTGCCTACAAATTACCTGGATGTCTTTATCTCATACCAATTCCCGATCTGTTTTGGTATGTTATTTTTATATGTGTACAATAATACTTATCTCTGTTTCTGTTCCAAAGGCTAGACTATCATTTGAGAGCAAATTGAAGAAATAAGACATTTCATATTTTTGTTAAATGGGTGCCAGTGCCGCTTAAGCACTGTGTTCTACTGGGCATATTGCCTTGACTTTCTTTTTGGTCTATGGAGGAACCATATAGTCAAAGTATCTGACGTGCAGAGTCTGTAAACAGAGCTTTCGTCTGCAAATTCAGAAATGATTACCTTCACTGTCTCTCATTTTTGTGGGAAAAGCATGGCCTAGTGGTTAGGTCGTCCGTCTGTGGCTCAATCTACAAAAAAAAATCCCTGGTTTGAATTCCCGGGGGGGACGCTTGCTTGTTGATTTATTCTGATACTCAGTGTCGGATTTGTCTGATAAGCCATGTCATCTATGGATTAAAATAGAATCATGCGTTTCCTCCATGTTCACTTTGATTGGCCCAATGGAGGCAAATAATCATGGAAGCATTCCCATCTTCTTTCGGAGGATGTAATAGTCCGGTTGCCCATGTGTTGACCAGGCGTACCACAACTCTTACGTGTAGCCAATCACAGTCAGTTTTGTGAATGAAGAGCATATGAAAACCCCCGCTGTTTTCCTTCCCAATCCGCCCCGCCTAAAAATACAATCGGTCCCGGAACACTTGTTTCGCCGCCCGTCGCGGTTAGTGCAATGATATTCCTAACATGACCTTTGACCTTGATATGTGACATTTGACCGCTTGATGTGCCTTTAGGTTTCTTTTGGATGCCTGGAAGAATGAGGTGAGCCGCCCAATGTTGGCACCTATTATTCAAGTGTTGGTACCCAATTGAACTTCACTTTTCAAATAGGTCAATTTTACATTTCAGACCACAGCCCATTTTAACAACTTGACCTCACATGGCCGTTTTTACTTTGGTATGTGACCTTGACCCATCAACAATGAGGGATCCATGTTTGCCTGGGTTGCAACCTATGATTCAAGTTTGGTTCCAATTGAACTTCAACTTTTCATATAGGTCAATTTTACAATTTGCAGCCTATTTTCAACTTGACCTCACATGACCCTCTGACCTTGTGATGTGACCTTTGACCCATCAACAATGATGGATCCCATGTTGCACGTATTATTCAAGTTTTGGTTAAAATTGAACTTCAACCCTTTTCATATGAGGCAATTTTACATTTTCATTCAGGTTCAGCCTATTTTACACAAGCTGAACTCACATGACCTTGACCGTGGCATGTGACCTTGCCTCATCAAAAAGTGGGGGATGCCAGGTTTCAACCTGTGACCACCAAGTTTGTTTTAAATCCAT
The DNA here is from genome assembly GCA_023653785.1 of Ophioderma brevispina. NCBI lineage: Eukaryota > Metazoa > Echinodermata > Ophiuroidea > Amphilepidida > Ophiodermatidae > Ophioderma > Ophioderma brevispina. The sequence goes on from JAMKCH010084775.1 coordinate 41,797, forward strand.
TCAATATGGTGGTGATATTACATGCAATGTTAACAACACCTTTTTCACAACCGACATCAACAGACAGGTCATCAACAAAACAGACCAACAACAACATGTGACAAAGTGATAACCATCTTTTTCTTCCTCCTTAAGGCAGGCGACACAAAAAGTGGGCCAAGCTGCAAGCTGGCCATGTTTAGGATCGTCGGTATCTTCTTGGATACACACGTCCCCAGATCAGCTTACTCAGTTGAAAGATTGACACTACCACAGACCATTATAACCAATGACTCTCGTGTAATATGGACTGTCAGTAAAATTTGGTTGTATAGGATAATATTTCAGGACAAGAGATCATTTCAACAAGACAACATTCTCCTATATGGAAAATCTATAGAGGTGGTGTTAAGCTTGATATAGATTTTGTGCTTTTTTCACTACTGTTTGTATCTTCCCCCCCCCCCCCCCCCCCCCCATCAACCTTCCCATACTACATCAAATCACATGGCAAAATGTAAAATATGAGTAATGAAAATAATGAACATTTTTGTTGCGGACGTACACTCCCCAAATGTGCCACATTTAAGCCAACCTATTTGTTTATGGATTTTTTTGGGCGCTATTCAAAAATGAGTTTTTTCCATGTTTTCAAAGTTTGTTAAACTAGCATCTTGTGTATTTCTCTTCAACCTGTTTCATTGTTCATAAATAAATGTCATTTTGCGACGTACATATGAAATATTTGGGAATTAGTTCACAGTGTACCCTGCAAGCGCAAAAAAGTGGTGCGTGCCGCGGGTAAGGAAACTTAAGAAATTGGAACCTAAAGAGAAATGGCTGTGATTATTTTCTTTGCTGGTTTTCTGTAACCTTGTTCCTCTTTACAAACAAACTGTATCAGTTTCCGTCAGTGTTTCCATACCTTCAGTGCGATTGCCAAACCGATACACAAGTACCATCCAAACTCACTTTCTGTAAGTACGTCCGCATCGGGGGTGTTTTTTTGGCCTATCTTGCTGACCACATGGTATTGAATAAGATTGTAATTTTTATACATCTTCAAAGACAATTCATATTAGAGTGCAATTATCCATATACTCTCGATCGTTACAAATTCTGGGGGTCCCCAAAGTCTCTGAAATGTACTCGTCCGCAACTCGGAATTGCCCAGACGTACTCTAAACTCAATAAATTTACAAAGGACTGTAATTACTACTACTGGACAATTGTTATTAAGTACAAGATAGGCCACTGAAATTGGCGAGATGGTTCACTCATCCTTCCATTTTAAAACACCTTTACTTAATATCTTTATCAACTACCCCTGAACTACCATTGACATGATTTGGCAGTGCTGCTTGCTTATTTATTATGCAGTGATATTTACAATGTACCAACTGCTTTTCCTTGTTTTTTTATGAATTGGAGCAAGTGTAATTCATGTTATGCGACAGTTGGACTTGAGAAGTATAAAACTAAAAAAACACTGATTTAGGTTAACTGAAATCAAGCGATTTGCTTAATTCCAAAACTCGAAAAAATCATAAAAAATTCATATTTTTTGTATTTTTGTTACTCCCTTGCCTGGTATTTTGAGCATAACCGTCAGTGGTTTGGTCTTAAACATGATTGATTTTTTGTTTATTTCTGTACTGCTGGTGTACACCACTGTACTGTTGTAAACCCAATCAACTGTTAAGTTGTAGATTTTGAAATGCCATTACATTTGCCTATTCTCGTTGTGGGAGACGGTATGACAAGCTTCCTCAAATACTTCATTTTTTAATCATTTGGTGGTTTCTAATTAAAAAGCGGGTTTATAGGAATTGTAAAACAATTATCCCGGATTTGTAGGTTTGAAAAAATGCATTTTCCACATTTTTCGATACTCCTCTCGCATTATCGCTCGCTGCTAGTCGCCTTAAGTTTTCCCGCATAATTTATATTTTTGGAGGGCAATACAGGCATGTAAACAAACCAACTTGAGCCATGTGAACATATGTGTTGTGCTTTTCATACCCTTCTTCCATGGGTGACATAGGAACCCATGGATTTGATCCATGTAAAAGACTGAAGCATGTCAACAAATGATATCTGGTGTCCACAAATGGAAAGATGTGTGCAGTGGTTTTCACTACACCTTGTTACTCTTAGTGTGTTTAGTGCTAAATATATACACATATTGACTGGGGCCATGAGGAACATAGTCAAATCTATATTGATCCGAGGTGATCTCGAGTCCGTACGATTTTCCCGAAGCGGAGCTGAGGGAAATAGTACGGTCTGGATCCACGCGCGGGTCAATAGATTTGACTAGGCCCGAATAAAGGGCAGTTAATATTTGTTTTATATACCTCATAAAATTAGATCCTTTTTCTGCAGTACCGAGACTAACAACAGCCCGGTCAAAAGTTACTATACCGGTCAAAGGTTACTATACTATAGTCGGTCCAAAAAATTACTATCCCGGTCCCAAAAATTACTATTCCGGGCAGAAAGTTACTATACCTGGCAGAAAAGGTACTATACCTACGGGCAAAAAAGGTACTATAACGCATTTTAATGCAAAATGTGGAAACTATACTATGTCATGTGACTTTTCATTTAACCAAGCAGATTAAAAGATATATCTATGAGTATGAGGTATATAGTAGGTTTTATATCCCACTACATCCCCGCAAAGAATCGTGGCCAGCAATATTACACACTGCATGGCTCATGCTAATATTTTTTATTGTGTCGTCAAGTTTTTGCACCAGCTCTTGCTTTGATCACGTTGATAGTGGAAACGTATACGAAAAATTGCTAAAAAATCTAAAATGGCAGAGCAAATGGCATCAACTGTGTAGCAAACTGCTATGCTAAACAGCAATCATGAGCCCTGCACACCGGCTCGTATACAAACGTGAATCGGCAACAAAATTTTAAAACGTACGTTGCTTGCATCCCATTATACAGAACTGCGTAAATACGCCAATACATTACCCTACCCAGACCCACCACGTTGCTACGTGTGTACCAAGTGTTCCACGCTTGGCCCCAATTTATTTGCAGGAACTTACTCTGTAGTTACGTACTTAACACGATTTCAGAGTCAATCTGTGTATACTCACTGTACGCAAACTCTACAACTTCAAGAGCAAAAAGCGCGATCCGTCTTATGGTCCAAGATCATATATATATATAGGGTGAATCAACTTGAACATCAGGTTTAATCTTTAGCTCATGTCCAAATACTATAGTAGCTCGGTGGACCCTAAATGTGTGTTGGATCCAAATCATCTACGAGCATTTGTTCAGAAAAAGTAATTTTACCTGATTTTTTTGGAAATTCACTTTCAACAAAAAAATCAGCATTGACGCTAGCAGCCCTGTTGAAGTGTGGCTCTTATCGAGCCCCACGCTCCCTCTTCCTTTTAATGCATTCTGGGTAAACGGCATGGGCAAATGCAGTATTTTATACTGCAGGTAAGATGGCCCGTCGCGTATTACTGCAATCAATGACATGCTATCCTCGCCAACTTTTAATAAGCAGTTCCCTTTACCTCAACCAAAACAAAATTTAGTTCCGTATTGCCTCTACTTTGCCTCTACTTCTGGGGTCTACTCTCCCTCGTAAACATTTTCGGACTTTTACCAATCAAACAGCCCCTTTTGCTCTTGTGATCGAATGTTTTCTTCCCCGATGAAATGGCGGATTGTTTGCTTTGTGTCTTTACCCCTACTATCGAACTCATAAATAGAAGGCCATGTCCTTCCTTCCAACAATTTGACTTGGTTAGTAACAAATAAATTAATAGCTAGCTAATCGTCAATACAGGGTTGTACGATCAAAATTGATGTATTTTAGTGTTTTGTTGAGCCAAAAACCTTGCCGAGATTGAGTTTTTTAAGCATTTTTCAAATTTCTCACTTTCGCTTTGTTATTTTCCCCCATAATTTCCCTCATAATTGGCAGCCCTGCCCTCCTTCGCAATGATTTAAACCGTGTTTGCAAAGCTTACGGTGAGCATTTAACCTTGCATCTAGCTTAATCAAGCTGATATAGGGTTGTCTAAGCTGACGTCACGGGAAGTTATAGGGCGACCATTTTGCACGTGGGGATTGCCAAAATTTGCCATAGTCACCGTGTAAATTGGCCGTAAAATGCACCATATTTTTTACCTGAACGATAGCAGGGGACGTTAGTCCGCTAACATGCCTTTAGAATGCCTAGATTCGGTTCACATGGCATGCTATAGTAGATTCAACCCATCGGTCACCTCTAGTACTTTTCGGAGGGTATCGCATCGAATGAGGGCTGTGAAGTGGAGGCAAATTAAAAATCCACACTAAAATCCATTGAGTATGTAGTCCGATAGCAGAGAAAACAATTCTGGAGCATTGAAAACCATTCTGGTAAACCTAAACTCATTTATACTTCAAAACTTTTAACTCTCAAACATTCCTGACTACTCGTATTTGCTCCAATGCTTCAATGATATTCAATGAGTTGAATATCACCGGGCATACTTTTTGAGTTCGCGTTTTGGATACAAGGAACACCAATGTCTGTGGTATTCTCTTTGTAACACATTAACAAGCCCAGATTAATCTTAGTTCTTCATTAAACAGTGATTCAGTCAACATATCTAACCTCTCTCCCAACTAATCCCGACGCTTCCAAAACTTTTCCCTGGTGACACATGGGTTGAAAAATCTACATAGCAAACAATCCAAATCAATGGTCATAAAATGAAAAGGGTGCCCAATGCCGAATCCTAGTTTTGTTCAGGAGTGTAGGCTCACGTTTGTTCATAAGTTTTCACCTAAGATGAACCAGGGCTGCGATGACTAAGATTCGGATTTATAAAAGTATGCCCATTATTGTGTGTCGCGAAGTAATACCGAACGAAGGCCGATGTAAAGGGCGAGCAACCAGCAATGACCCGTCCCCTTGGGATGAGCAAGACACTGATCTGAGCTAGTAGTGGTGTGATATGGCAAAAGTTTCTCCTGATCGTGACGTGACCCGTAACTTCTAAGTTCTTTCCCGTAGACGGTTTGCCCCAAACCGCAAGCCAAGACTACATTACATATCAAAGTCCATCGTTCGCGTCGATTTTTCTGCAATGCAGGGCCACCCGAATTTACACTCTCCTCTCTCGGTCTCTATCCTTCAACTATAGACAGTTGTACTGTAAATTAAAGAGACCCCTGCACATTTGAAAATAGTGCGCTCTCAAGATTTTTCAAAATCAATATTTTTGCATGTTTTATAAAGCTTTTATATACAAAATCCCTCACCAGAAATGATTACGACCAAATCCGCTTCTTATGTAAACAGAACGATTTTATAATTCACATCGCCTTGCTACGCTAAGATTCAGCAGACGACGAAAATGGCTTTAACCAAGAACATGCACCCGTATGCATGTTTCTCACGCTATGCACACTGTTTTGACCGGTCTATAAATAACCTTTGGTGTTTAATATTAGTGAGTAACAAACAATCAAACATATTCTGTATTATAACACATTTGTTGATTAAAGTTATGGAAAACTTAAAGAAAAGTTGGCCTACAAATACCTGATCCCTGTCAATATCCTCATATCAATGTCCCTATCTGTTTTGGGGTAATGTTATTTTTTAAATGATCGAACATATATAAAATATATCTGTTTCTTCCAATGGCCTAACCTATCATTTTGAGAGTACCTTGAAGAAATTTCATATTTTGTGAAAATGTGCCATGCCGCTCAGCTCTTTAACCGAAGCTGTTGAGACTAAGTTCTAATTCCTGAGTTGTGTTTGTGCAGCATTGTGATGGTCGTTGGGCCCCTTCATGACCTGGCCGGGAGTAAATGGCACTCATCGGAGGTATTGTCCTTTATACCTCCGTCCAATTAAGACCCCCTAATTACTAAAAAATACTTGCATACGCGACGCGGTTCCTCCCCATCGGGATTCCCGTTGCGCATTGCCCGTCGCGTTAAAAACTGCGCGCTCCCACCACATAAAAACCGTTTCGCGTTACTCGCTAAACCCTACTGCGCGCTATCCATACACATCAACATAGATAGTAGTAGTATGTAGTAGTAAGTAATGATAATAATAAATAAATAATAATATAATAATAATAATTAACATCAATTATAAGAATAATAAGAAAATGAGCACAAGAAAAAATTACAATAGCTGAAAGTAATCAACAAGTTTTATTTCATTTATTTCCGTTAAATGATAATTACAAGGCAAAAAAAAAAAAAAAATAATAGAAATAAGATAAAAATATAGTATAAAATAAGGATATGAACTGAAAAAATATCCAATGCCTATAAATAGAAATTTGAGATCAATCCTTTTGTCGTTTATTTCGTTGATACCCTGCAACACTTGACAATGAATAAAGATAATAATTATACAATAAAAGAACATCTGAACATCACATTATGCTAGTAATTACCATTTATTCCGTTAAACAGCAGATCATTTGTAATCAATCCAGCTAGACAATTATCCAAGTCCTTTCCAATAAGGTAGGCCTAATGCTACTCCACACAGGGGCTACCATCAAAATTCAAGTTGCAAGCAAAACCCTTTATTCCGTTAAAATGTTTTTGTTTAAGCCTAAACAGTTTCCGGCAAATCAAAGAATAAACCCGTTAGAAATAGAAAGATCCGTCTCAACAACTAGATCCGTCTCAAACATTATAACAATAGTCCGTCAATTACTTCTTGCTTAACTTCATTACCCCCCAAACTACTAAGCCCCTCTTTTGCTGGATCAAATATCCCCCAAAAGAAAATCCCCTTTTCCGTCCCTCCGGGACCAACGGGCATATTAACCTTGTTGATAATGCATCCAGTTTATGCACCAAAGCTATTATAATAGATTCCCGTTTTACCTCTGTCTACATGGAGCTTTAACACGGCAAGGAGGTAAAACGGGACTATATATAGTGTCTTGGTCTTTCATCACTCTATATATAGTCCCTTTATACCTCCGTCTCAATGGAGCTTTAACACCAACGGAGGTGAAACGGGACTATTATATAAGAGTGTTTATCTTTCCATCACCTATATAGTCCCGTTATACCTCTCTCAATGGAGCTTTAACAACACGCAAACTGGAGTGGGAAACGGGACTATCTTAAGATGTTTATCTTTATCACTCTATATATGGTCCCGTTATGAACTCCGTCTCAATGGAGCTTTAACAAGACGCAAACGGAGTGAAATCGGGACGTATATATATAAGAGTTTTTATCTTTCCATCACTCTATATAATAGTCCCTTTATACCTCCGTTCATTGAGCTTTAACACGCAAACGGAGGTGAAACGGGACTATTATATAAGAGTGTTTATCTTTCCATCACCTATATATAGTCCCGTTAAACCTCCGTTTTCAATGAGCTTTAACACGCAAACAGAGGTAAAACGGGACTATATATAGAGCGTCTATGAAATACACTTGGGTTATTATCAACAAGGTTAATATGCATCTTGGTCCCGGAGGGACGAGCAAAAGGGGATTTCTTTTTGGGGATATTGTGATCCAGCAAAAGAGGGGCTAGGTATAGTTTTGGGGAATCAGGTTAAGCAAGAATTAATTGACGGATCTATTTGTTTGAGACGGACTATTTGGTTGAGACCGATCTTTCTCTTCTACCCAGGGTTTATTTCTTTATGCCGGAAAACTGGGGGTGGGCCTGACAAAAAACATTTTAAACGAATAAATGGTGCCAACTTGAATTTGATGGTAGCCCTGTTTTGTTAGTCGCATTTAGGCCTACTTATTGGAAACTGACCTTGACTATAAATAATTGTCATAAGCTGGATTTGATTACAAATGATCTGCTGTTTTAACGGAATAAATTTAATTTCATATCTTGATTTTATACTATTATTTTTATCTATTTCTATTCAGTTTTTTTTTACCTTTTGTTAATTAATCAATAACGGAAATAAATGAAGAAAATAACATTGATG
>JAMKCH010084776.1:0-47114 GCA_023653785.1 Ophioderma brevispina
GCCCCAATTTGGTCGATCAATATTAATTTTACATACTCTACGGAGTTTCCAAAATCACGTTTTTAACTGTCACGTCAAAAGGATTGAAATATCAGCGTGTAATTTACAGATGGGATGTTGGAGTGCAGGCTATTCTATCAAGATGAAAACTTTATGTACTTAAAGGTGCATTTCGTGATTTCAGCACCTTCTGTTTTATTCATTGATCACTAGATATCCTTTAGAAAAGCTTATTCTCAAAATTTGAGATGGTCCTGATCTTGCGGTTTTGTGTTATAGGCAATTGCTCGTTTCCCACGCTCCCATAGGCTACTGTACTGTAATTTCTGTCCGTTTACGGACAGAAAATACAAAATTGCGAATATCTTACAGATGCGATCGAATTTGCACGTAAGATTGGGCACACGTGGATTACTAAGGCTAACGGTTCAGATGATATAAAAATCTCAACATTTTTTAGGTAAGTCGGGGGGGGGGGGGACGAGGCTGTGGATCACGAAGTGCCCCTTTAAATCAGGCCATCCCCCTTTAAGTAGAGTACTTGAATGGCACATTTAAAACTTATTTAAACAGTATTTTTACAGTGTGTTTCAACATCTGGCACAAACCCCATACACAGTGAGACCATTGGACCTGGGATTGTACTTGAAGCCATACAGCCATACTATGACATCGGCCTAGTTATTGTATGCATTATGTACTGTTCATATTAATCACTGAGCTGTAACTAGTCACGACTTTGCAATTTGACATGTACATAATGTCCAGGCACCCAACCAGAAATGAGTCCATATGACATCCAACGTCAGCACCAAATCTTGATAGTTGCAAAATCTCAACAACTAAAAGAACAATTAATCCATACAGCTCCTGTTTCTTCCATTAATATTATTATACCTGTAATTATGGTTATGGAAATCAGTACCGATTTGGTTTAACACTGAGATCTAGGCTAAAGTACTTACACTAGCAGAGCCAGTCAGGCCAAATCTACCAACACAGAAAGCTTGGAGTAGGTTGATTTGTTAGCTTCAGTTTAATACTCACTCTCTCTTTTTCTCAAGCAATGATAAAAGTGGAGTTTTCTTGTTGACCCTCTTTTTTGTACAACAGGTCTTTTGTAGAAATCCACATATCCTCCACAGCACCTACCAATGTACCGCCCCTGTGAGACTCTGGTGAGTTGAATAGTGTTGTTGGAGAGCACAAACTTTGAATGCATTCTGTTTTAGTTCATATGGAAAGGTGTTTTTTTTAAAGGAACACTATGAGATTAAAATTGTGGGTAAATTTCCGAGTGGGAGTATTGCTGTACTGAAATGGATACCTTATTTTTAATGTGTGTCAAAATAACTTGTTACAAGGGTTTTTTTCTTCTTGGGTGATCCGTTTATGACACATGGTGTTATACTTTTTCTAGCACACCTTTTTTTTTGTAACAGATTGCACTGACTGGTTGCATTTCTAATCCTAACTCTCGATCATAATCCGTAGCTACCTTGACCTTCACCCCAGGAGTGCAGGCCACGCCCTGCTCGATTTAGGCATTGAAGATTTCCAAAGGGTAATTTATGAATTCTTATTGCATTTTCTATGGCAGCCTTGGTCCCAGTGACATTACAAAATCACCTCTTACACCTTTGTTCATTAAATTTAGCATGATAATTTTGAATAAATTATTGACATCAAATCCATCGCAGTTTGGTGATTATCCTGCTGCAAACATGTAATTTTCCAAACACAGTCTTTAGATTTAAATGTTTGTGACCGATTTTTTTGTAAAACAAAACCGTTGTCCAAAGTCTTTGTTTCTGTAACCATCCGATATGCCAAAAGAGCCACCCTTTTACCATTTAATAAGTCGTTTGAAAAAGACTAGTACTCGGGTTACGACGCCAGATTTTGATAACAGTTTGATTCACTGTTTGCATGTCCTAACCCCTGCCTTAAACCCTAGCTCTGCCCATAACTGAACCCTTACCATAATATTTGAATTCTTTGTAAACATAACATTGAAAAGTCCTCTGTGATTTCCTGAGACATTTTTTGCAGTGTTCCTTGAAGAAAAATTAGGTTTTTTCAGGTTGTATGCAATTTCCTTCCTTGTGTAAGAGGATTCCCCCCTTTCCTTCCCCGTTTTTGAAAAGTTGTGTAGTGCCACAATTTTAGCTTTTTCCTCTTATTTTCAGCTGTTTTTGGCATTTTTAACTCATTTTTTTTTTTTTCCCCTTTCCCCCCCTTTCGCTCCTCCATTTTTTGTCCATGGTCCATCTTCACACCCCTGGTTTTTGCTACTTTATTTGGTCGACAAGTCCGAAAATGTCCAAAAAACATAAAAATAATAAGTACCAACAAAACAATCAATAAAAAGTTCAATGTAGGCCTACAGCCAAGCCGATTACAATCAGGCAAACGCTCATTCTCAATGAATTTGTTTGTAACAGTATTAGTTATACATCATGATGGGGTTTATAAAGTTTCATAATTATTGGTAATTGCTGAGAAATATTTTCTTTTTAGAACTTCAACAATTCATCACGCTACTCACATTACACTCAACAGATCGCTTTCACTGGATCCACAGCAATCTTCAGTGGAATGTTATTAGCCTCTGCTGATAAGTCTTGATAGAGAAGATATCAGTAGCTTCCCCACAATTCATTGCTCCAATGGACGTTTTGTAGCAGGTAGTCATTTGGAATGTTTAGAGATGAAACATTCTTAAAATGCAAGTTTTGTGACTAGTACTTTAATTTAGCCATGTTTTCATTCTAACTATTCACATCAGTAGCTTGTACAAAAATCCCATTGGAAGCAATGCAGTGTGGAAGCTCACTGAAATCTTCTCTTAGTCTGATGATGAATGGTGGTTTTTTATTTTATTTATTTGGGTTACATGTGTAGTTGGTTTTAAAAGCTGGAGCCTTGAAATTACTGGAATAGTCAAATCATCTTTACACAAACTATATGAATTCATCTTACCACTATGAAGATACATTGTTTGGCTTAATCAAAGTTAAACCAATTTTTTTTTAACACACCACAGTGTCCCTTTAACAACGTAAGCCCTAAACCCACCCACTTGCTGACAGCTTCAATCTCTTTCACCCCTGTATTATGACACGAATATTATAAACTACATTTAATAATTTTACTTCATATCTCTATTTATTGAGCTCTTACCATACCCAATTCCATCCATGAACAGTACATGCATCAATCAGACTGTCCTGTCCACCTTCTCCCTCCGTGTTTGACATAATATGTAAAAATATTTTTTTAACCCAGTAGTTGAATGCCAATATGCAGTTTCAACCATACTGCATGTAAATAGGTGTGAAAATTGAATTTGTGGCTGTCCTTGGCAAAGTTATAATTCCTATTACCAGATTACTGGCTGGTATTTTGTGTAAAATATTTCAGCATCACCACCTTAAAAAGCGATGTATCATCTAACTTAACTGCTATCAAAGAGTCCTCACAATGTCTTGCTACCTAAATGAAAGCTAGTAAGACCACCCTATCAATTTAGATATATGTAATATTTTATCTTTATTATAATGCAGTGCTTTGGAAACCTTCAAATCACACAAAATAGGGCATTGCAAAATCATCTTGTCTAAGTCCCTATCACTGTGGCCCAGCACATCGTATCAAAAGTGAAGGTGAAGATATCTCAGTGGTATAGAGGATCCTGCATACAATAATGGCTGCTTTTGTTGAGCCAATTCTGGAGTGGATTTAATAACTGCACAATGCACAGTCAAGTGGTACCAGTGTCCTTTATTTCTTGCGTGCATTTAGGGTTCTGCAATCTGATTGAGATACCAATGTCAGGGGTGGGTGGGTGGATAGTTGGTGGGTGGTGTTGAGCTTGGTGGGTGGGTTGGTTTGCTGGAAGACGGCTGGCTGGCTGGTTTGTTTTTAGTTTCAATGTCAGTCTTCCCTCATTCACCAAACAAAGTTTTTGCCTTCATAAGTTTGAACACTTTTCACTCAACTAAAAATGGTACTCACAGCGATAAAAAATTTAAGTATTTAAAAAAAATTCTAACACATGACCCTGCAGGGTAATTTGTCACATGGAACTGTTTTGGCCTGTATGCTATTTTCATATGATCCCCCCTGGGTGAAATAACAGCCTGTCCCCCAAAACAAACAAACCTCCTTCATTGAGAATTTCAAGATGAACCCTCATGTTTGTTGATCTGTGGAAACATTTCAAGCATGGCTGGGCCGCCAGCTAGCTTACTTCCGCCTCTGTTTTCTGATAATTTTCATAGAATTTTAATTACTCATACATTCATACAAATTCAATCAATCAATAAACAAGAAAGATTAAACAATACGTGCCTATAGATCAAAATTTGAAAACACACAACACACAAACCACAGAAAACAAAAACAAGAAACCAGACATCTAATTACAATTACATTTTGAGCAGGATACAGGGCAGGGACCCTCATCTCATAAACTGCCAAAACCAGCTATAACATTTTTCTATCATTTAGCATCAAAATACCCTGATTTTTTACAGGGGTACTGACAGTGTTTGCTTATTTCCCCTTGTAGATAGTCTTCTTGCGTGGACCAAAACCTTAAGATAATTTAAGAAGACTTCATTTCAATCGGATCCCCACATAAATGGCAGATCAATGTGGAACTTCAATGACCAGCATGTGGCGCGTAACCAGCTTTCTTTCAGGGGGCCACATATATTTCAGGGGGGCAAACATAATTAAATTTTGTAGTGTAGTATATGGCCTAGGTAAATCAATAATTTTTCAGGGGGCAAGAGGGGGGGCAAGATTCCCCACGGGGGGGCATCAGCTTCCCCCTGGCCCCCCTCTGTCTATGCCACTGCACTGATGACCAGCGTTGTCCATGTGTGCATGTCATGTTACTGCCCATAGCATATGGAAAAAACCACACTTCTAGTGCGGGATTCTAATCCATCTCGCAATGCAGGCACTAATACCACTTCCATTTTGCAGTGCATATGTGAAATGCTTTAATTTTAATCTGCAAATACTTGTGCTGTAACATGCTGAAGTATGCATCATGTAGGCCTAGATAGTCCCATGTTGTCACATCTGCATTTCAGAAGTACCATATTGTTGTAGACTTGTTCCTGGTGTAGAAAGTCCCATTGTCCCCAGCCTACATGAGAATCGACCATAACTAAACCCTCTCATAACCAGTAATGTCAGAATAATGTCCCCAGTGAGATTTTGCCCCTGCATCTACAAATCTGTGATTTTATTTTGCTTGCTTCTTACATAATCATGATCATGCTTGTGGTAGTATAACAAAGATTTTTACAATCTAATACCTTGCTGGCAGGGGCATACCTAACCAAGTTCCTTCTGAAGGGAGGGGAGGGGAAAGTTCCTGGTCAATATGTACAAGGCAGTCTCAAAACCCAACCACCCCAAATTGCCGCCCCCCCCCCCCCATTTTTTCTTGCCCATAATTTTTGTCCCCCCCCCCCCCCCGGCCGAAAGAAAAATGATGGATTTTTGGCAAAATTCGGCGATTGGGGCCAAATCACAAAGTTAAGGAGTACGCAGCGATTTTGGGGGCGCAAAATTCATTAAAAACCTCCAACTATTTGATACTTTGCCCCCCCAGATTTCACTTTTGCCCCCCCCCCCTCAAAAAAAAATGTCACTTTGCCCCCCCCAAAAAGAGGCCTGCCGCCACTGCCAGCAAGCGCGTCAGCTGCTTTGCAGCTCAGTTGATACTTTTACCTGAATAAGCGAGCACTAGTTTTAGGGCTACCATTGGGCCAGTGGTCTTCTGATCAAGTTAGCTGCAATTGGCCCACAGCATTTGGTTGTGCAGGTGATAGGAAATTACAAAACTTTAACAACAAAACTTGATCTGGACATACTGCATAATTAATATACTCAACCTACACATCAGAAATAGTGATTTCTTAGTCTGGTCTTGCTCTGAGCAAGCTCAGGGGCAGGGCCGTACGCAGGATTTATTTTTGGGGTTGTGGGACTTCGACAAAGTGGACCCTTTTTTTTGCTAAAAGTGGACCTAACCCTTAAAAACGTCCTCTTAGGACTTTTTGAACATTTAATCACAAAAAGTGGACTGACCTTTGTCAAATTGCTCTAAATTTTGGACCTTCTTATACAAAAAATTCATCAAAAAGTGGCCTTTTCCCCTTTTTGTGGAATGTTTGGGGGGGTGTACCCGGCCCTGCCAGGGTCACGACAAATGTCCTGATTGCAGGACGAAAGGGTGGCAAAAAGGGAACTTGGCATATCCAAATTCCTTCCCAATTTTCCTTCAAAATATTTTAGGGCTCTCTCTCATCCCTCCCAATCCTCCCTCATCCCCCCCCCCCCCCAATCTCTCCTCCCTTTTCTAGGTGAATGTGTATATTAATTTAGGGGCCATATCTTTGCCAGAATGAAAAGAATACAACTGTCAAAGAGAATGAAATCATCTGTAAGACTTACAACCAAATGTAAATAAGACAAACAAATAAAGTTTTTGGAATAACTTACATTCATGTATTATTTTGTTAAAACTAAAATAGACTGGCAATATCAAGCAGAGATGGCAAATATGATTTGCATTGTAAAATTGTCAATCTGAAGGAACTGCAATAAAGGACTTTGGTTCCCCGATTTGGTTCTAAGCATGGAGAATGTTTTTTTCCCTCATTTGTAATTACACCACTACGGATAAAACATATGCTAGTTGAAGATGGACAAGAGAGATTAGAATTCAATCCAAGGCTTTGAAGGCTAAAAACTTATTAATTGGCCTTGTAGGAACTGATCTGGCAGAAGGGCAGCTATTGGCACATGACATTCCTGCCTTCCAACTCAAGTGCGATTTAAGAGGTCGTGACTACTGTTACAAACAGAGACTTTGCTAATGCACAGAAACTTTAACAATCTTTCAGAGGCCAATTTAGAATGGCTTGTTCATAGTTTTGTTGACATTCATCTCATAAAGATCTGGATTTGGGGTGAATATTATTATCAACAAGGGCTGCCTGGGTGGCAAATGAGTATCAATGGCCGTCGGTCACTGCATGCGTAAATTGACTGCCAGTCGGGTGTGCAAACTTATCTTATCAGGGCATGAATGTTCCTCACAGTATTTTTAAAATCTGCCTTTTTTACTGCAAGAAACTTAAGAGTGGCTAAAAATTTTGGTTTCAGAAACTTGTTTTGAATCACACTAATCCAGGTTTCAACAAGATGATATAAGAGTGAGAACTTATCCAGTAAAAAAAAAATGTCATTTGCCATGATGGTTTTAAAAAATCTTTTCTGCAAACAGCTCATAATTAATGAGAAAAACCAATTTCATTTTTGTGAATTGCATTTGTTTTGAGTGAGCTTAAAACCAATTGTATTAAAATATATATCATATAGTAAAATGTTGAATAAAACAATTAACAAACAGGAATTTGCTCATATATAGAACTTGACATGAAGAGCTTTTAAGTAAATGCCTATATTGCTCAACAGAGCCATTCCACCTAATAGCAAATCACTTTGGCTACAACAAGAGCTTTGCAATTTGGTCCTTTTAAGGAGACTCGCTAAATACTCCCAGAATGCACCACTCCATAGTCAAGCACATCAGTGATCCCAAGCCCTCCTGGTGCTGCATATTGCTAGATGCACTGATAAAAATGCTCATAGTAGGAGGGGAACCATGGATCGTGCTCAGCTTGTAACCTCCTGGAGTGCCTTATCAAGTCTCTCTTACAACCACGAGTGTTAAATTACTGAGGCCATGGATGGAGAATTTGGGCGTCTCTCCTTACACAGTATTGAATTACAGAGCCCATGTTAGGGAGATAGTTATTGACAGGGAATATGATGGTACAATTAGATTGAATGCCCAGCGATGACCCGGATTGACAGACAAGATTATGTGGTGTTGTATTTTAATTCCTGCATTATTGTTGGATTTTAGCTTATTTCACCATACCTATGTAGGTTATTCTGTAAAAATGACAGTATTTGAAACAACAACAGTTTTATGAGGAGGTTTCTTAAATTTTCACAGCTCGATATTTCAAAACCGGTTTGTTATGAGGGCTAACAATGTTTTGCAAGTCCATAGAGTACTGTGTAAAGTTATATTGGTTGACAAAAATGATGCTCATGTTTATTCATAATCCAACCATACAACTTAATTCTCAAAATTATCACATGTTAAATGAGAAAAATCATAGCTTTAATTCAGACTCCCAAAATTGTATCAACTATCCATGGTAAAATTTGTGAACTGGGAATTAGGCCATAAGTAATTGGGCCAGGTTTTGTTTACCTAGATATTCACCAGTACAAGTATTTGCTACATACATTTTGAATTCAGCTTAAAATGAGAAGCAAACTGGGGGGAGGGTCCCATATGAAATGAAACCCATATGGGTGCAATGCTCCGCTTTCCAAACCCAGGGGCATTTGGTGACAGAGGACTGAAAAAATAGGTCTTTTGGGTGAGAGACAACAAGATTGCCCCAAATAGGGTTTTTTCAAGTGACAAATTTGCAAAATTGTACCCTCAGATGGGGGTCTTTGGGTAGAATTTTAAATTTTTCGAAAAATAATGTTTCTTTGGGTAAAAATTTCCCCCAAAAATGGGGTCTTCGGTGACAGTGGTAAAAATTGTCAAAAAATTGGGGTTCTTTGGGTGACGATGCTGCAGAAGGAGTCCTTAACACAGCCTTCATTATGTCACTCTTCCCCGATGGAGTGCCCCCTCCCCCCTTGAAATATAGCAACCCAGGGGTCTTATAATAATTAGGATCCTCTATAATATCTTATTTTGTGTTGTACTATGCAAGCCCTATTTGTATCATATCATCCAGTATTATATCATTAAGGTGCGGTTCCGATTTTTGTCTATCATGGTTTCTACTTGAGATGAGAGCCTAACACTTGTACACCTGACTATTAAGTACCGTGGTAAACCGAGACTTATGCGGTTTTGATGCTAGTAAATGCGATAATGCATGGTGCCACCCCTATTCGCCTACTGTGCTACTTTGATGGTAGCCACTAAAACGGTAAGTTTTGTGGTCGCCTGCACCTAAGGCAAGAAGACCCATAGGGATCAACTTGTCCACTGTTTGTTGTTGTCTGTTGGTGATGATGTCTGTGTTGATGTCCTGTTTTTTTTTGTGAACAAGGGTTAACATTTGCTTAAATATCCCAAACTTGGTCCAAGGTGCAACTGGCATCCCCCACGTGTGAAATGAGGTCAAAGTCCATGCCCAAGGTCAAAGGTCATTTGAGGTTCAGTTGTAAAATAGGCTGAAAAGTACAATTGACCTCCCCCAAAAAAAATATGAAAAGTTGAGTTCAATTGGAACCAAACTTGAATCATAGGTGCACATGGGATCACTATTTGTTGATGAGGTCAAAGGTCACCTGCCAATGTCCAAGGCATGTGAGGTCAAGTTGTAAATGGCTGAAAATGTAAATTGACCTCATATGAAAAGTTGAAGTTCAATTGGAACCAACTTGATCATAGGTGCAACATGGGATCCCTCATTTGTTGGATGAGGTCAAGGTCCACATACCAAGGTCAGTACAACATACGCAAGGTCAAGGCCATGGGAGGTCAGTTGTAAGAATGTGGCTGAAAATGTCAAATTGACCTCTTTTGAAAATTTGAAGTTCAATGGAACCAAACGTGATCATAGGTGCAAACAATGGGGATCTCTCATTGGTTGATGAGGTTGAAGGTCACATATCAAGGTCAAAGTCATGTTTAGGCCTATCATTCACTACCGCGCGGCAGGCGACACAAGCGGTCGAGGACCGATGTATTTTTGATCTATACTGAAAAAGAAATGGACTTGAAAGCTGAAATTTCAGGATAAGAATGAGAAAATATGGCCTTTATCTATATCAAAGTTTACTACGTCCGGTTAATCCCAAAGACAATCGGAAAAAGCACCTTTAATGCTAAATCTAACTTGTTCATCCTTTTTGAAGGAGGCTTTCAACCCTTTCTTGAGAGGGTTGGAATGCTACAACATTCTGATTAATGGTACATTGTAATGTTCATAATTAAACATTTTTCTTGTAGTTCTTTTAAAAATGTTTTACATTCTACACAATTTATTTCCATGGTGTACATTGTGTTACATTCCCACCATTTTTAATTTTTAATTTCAAAACTCTACTCTCTAAACCAATCTTTTAAACATTAGAAAACAGTATTTATGGAATTACCAAAAAAAAATTGATTCCTAATAACTCCATAATAACTAAACTAAAATAACTTTTGGTGATGCCATTCTGTGTGTGCTCACAATTGTAAGTCAAGGTTCTAGATGACTTAATTTCCATAAAACCATTGACATGCAAGGAATAACACAGGAGAGATAATTGAAAGGCTAGGAGTGACCAGAAGCATTCATATTTCTCCACCTTGAATCATTAAAGGTCCATGGCCCGATCGCTAATAGCCTCGTCCCCAGAACCCCAGATTTTACCGGAAGTGGTCGAAATTTTGGTATCAGAAGAAATCTATTTTTCTCATTTATCCTGTGAAATCTTAGGACTAGAGGATGTTTGGTTTGGAAGTTATGAGTGAAAATGTACTTGATTTTGGTCGACCAATATTAATTTTACACAGTACTCTATGGGGCTCACAAAATCACGTTTCTAGCTCTCACATCAAAACGGATTGAAATATTGGCGAGAAACTTCACAGATGGGTTTTTTAGGTGAAGTTCATTCTATCAAGATGAAAACTTTATATACTTAAATCAGACCATCACCCTTTAAATGTCATCAACTCAAATACAATCAATCAATCAATCAATCCCTAAAATTTGTATAGCGCCCAATTCAAACAGTTTGCTCTTAGGCGCTGCAAGACAGTAAAACATAAACAAAATCAATGAGAGTATGCTTCTTGAAACAGATGAGATTTAAGCAGTTTCTTGAAAGTGTCAACTGTGGCTGCATCTTTGATGTGAGATGGTAATAAGTTCCACTGCTTAGGACCAACACATGAGAAAGATCATGTTGCTCTAGGACCTCCTTTCAGGCTGCACTAAAGCCATGATAAATGCCTACCCCATGAAAACTATGGGTTAACTCAAACTACAATATGTTTGTAATGACAACATATTCAAATGCTTATTCATTTCATCTCAGTTACATTTCAGTGAAAATCAGTGGTAATGCCAATCCAGTATAAGTGAAACATCAGAGGGCTACGTGAATGGAAAGATTTCCTTCTCAAATGTGCTCAGATTACATTGCAATTTATCGTTTATCATTAGGATGGTTTACAAGTCTTGAAGTTTATTTTGTATATCAGCATTAAAAATGTAATATACAATGCTAGAAATGATATATAGCAGATATTCAAGGAGGCCATAAAACTTCAATTTGTGCCAAAATTCTGACTAGTTGTCAGGAACCTTCTGTGAATGATTGAAATGAAAAGATAGAAAAATCATTAACTAAGTTACAAACAAGCAATCGAGACTTACGACAAGGCAATAAAATTAAACAGTTGACAACAGATGTGTATAAAATGAAGAGAAAACAAACAAACAACAAACAAATATTAAACCAAAAGAAGAATGGACCGGGAAGACAGAAAAGTTCCAAAACTTTTTGGAACCAAAAATAACAAATAGAGTATTTAGCTGTAGCACTGGCTTAAGTGTAGGTGAAATCTTTCCCCCTTAATCCTGAGGTACAGCGTTATTACAGTTTGGTACCTTACATGAGACTAACCAGATATCAATCAATTTCCTCCCAATAAGTGCATTCTAGAGCATTCTAAACCCTTACATTGTGTTCAATTTGGGTGGGGCGTACACGTATCAGAAGTGCAAACAATTGTGGGGGCAAATTTCAAAGTTGCCAAAGTCGCCAGTGTGACACGGATATTAGGTAAGAGTAACACAAATAGCCATCAGTGTGACACGGAATATTCGGTGTGACACAATATCGCATCAGTGTACTCTGGATATTCAGTAGTGAAAAAATAGCCAGCAGTGTGACAAGGATATTAGGTAGTGACACAAATAGCCACTCAGTGTGACAAGGATATTAGGTAGTAGTGACACAAATAACATGAGTGGTGACAGATATAGGTAGGACACAAATAGGCATGAGGTGATGCGGATATATAGGTGTGACACAAATAGCCATGAGTGTGACAGATATTAGGTAGTGAAACAAATTAGCCATCAGTGGGATGCAGAGATAGGTAGGTAGGTGACACAAATAGCCTAAGTGTGGGATGGCAGATATTAGTAATGACACAAATAGCCGTCAGTGTGATGCGGATATTAGGTAGTGACCAAATAGCAATGAGTGTGGACACAAGTAGTAGCCATCAGTGTGACACCAAGTAGTACATCAGTTGGATGCAGATATTAGGAAGACACAAATAGCCTTCAGTGTGAGCAGATATTAGGTAGGGACAAAAACTAGCATCAGTGTGACACAAGTAGCCATCAGACCGGGACACAAGTAGCCATCAGTGTGATGCAGATATTAGGAATGACACAAATAGCCTTCAGTGTGATGCAGATATTAGGAATGACACAAATAGCATCAGTGTGACACGGCTATTAGGGTGGTAGTGACAAAAATAGCCATCAGTGTGACACGGATATAGTGGTAGTGACACAAATAGCCATCAGTGTGAAGGGTTATTAGGTAGTGACACAAATAGCCATCAGTGTTGACAGGATATTAGGTAGTGACACAAAGAGCCATCAGTGGGACACGGATATTAGGTAGTGACACAAATAGCCATCAGTGTGTGTGACATGGATAGTAGGTGTGACCACAAATAGCATCAGTGTGACACGGATATTAGGGAGTGACACAAATAGCCATCAGTGTGACACGGATATTAGGTAGTGACACAAATAACCATCAGTGTGACATGGATATTAGGTAGTGCCACAAATAGCCATCAGTGTGACACGGATATTAGGTAGTGACACAAATAGCAATCAGTGTGACACGGATATTAGGTAGTGACACATAGCCATCAGTGTGACATGTATATGAGGTAGTGACACAACTAGCCATCAGTGTGACACGGATAGTAGGTAGTGACACAAATACCAATCAGTGTGAAATGGATATTAGGTAGGACACAAATAGCCATCAGTGTGACACGGATATTAGGTAGTGACACAAATAGCCATCAGTGTGACAGGATATTAGGTAGGACAAAAATAGCAATCAGTGTGAAATGGATAGAGGTATAGTGAACAATAGCCCTCAGGTGACAGATATAGGTAGTGACACAAATAGCCAGTCAGTGTGGACACGGTATAGTGCATTTATCTTCCTTGAGTCAGTGCGTTATTCAGTGGGCCGCAGCATTTAAATCGCAAGAAAGTTGATTGAAAGCGCTTGCGTACACAGGCATGTTTTTAAGCGGTACGTAGATGCGCGCGTTGACATACACTGGCATGACGTGGTTAGTCAATAACGTGTGGAAGATAAATGCACTATAGGTTAGAACACAAATAGCCATCAGTGTGGGACACAGTAGGGTCGGGTAAACACAAATAGCCATCCGTGTGATGTGACACAGTAGAGTCTGGTGTAGTGTAACACAAATAGCATCAGGTGTGACCCACAGTACGGTCGTGTAACAACAAATAGCCATCAGGGGTGACACAGTCGGTGAGTGTAACACAAAAGGCCATCAGTGTGGGAACAGTAGGTAGTGTAACACAAATCGCCATTCAGTGTGACACAGTAGGTAGTGTCAACACAAATAGCATCAGTGTGACACAGTAGGTAGTGTAACACAAATAGACCATCAGTGTGTGGGACACGTAGGGTAGTGTTGTAACACAAATAGGCCAATCGATGTGAAACAGTAGGTAGGTAAAACATATAGACATCAGTTGTGACACATAGGGTAGTTAACACAAAGAGCCATCAGGGAACAGTAGGTAGGTAAAACAAAATAGCATCAGTGGTGACACAGGAGGTAGTTTAAACACAAATAGGCCATCAGTGTGAAACAGTAGGTAGTGTTGTAACACAATAGCCATCAGTGTGACACGGTAGGTAGTGTAACACAAATAGCCATCAGTGTGACAACAGTATGTAGGTAACACAAACAGCCATCAGTGTGAAATTAAAACCACTCCACTGTGACTGAAAGAGCCATTAAAGCAACACAAATAGCACTTAATATACAACAGTAGGGCTGCTTCTGTATAACACCAGTAGCCATCAGTATAACACTAATGCCAACAATATAAAATATACCTGTATTCTTATATTACATACTCATTACTTTGTATATAAGGGAAATACGTCTAAGGAAAATAGGGTTCCCTTTCAGGTCCTTTAAGATAGAACCGGCATTAACTTGTATATAGTCTAGCAATGGAAATTTAAGCCAGTATTACCTGTATGAAAATGCTACTTAAAAGCTCTGAGCGGGGATCACCCAGAATGGGTTTGTGAAACGCAGAGGAATACATAGTGATTCTGCTTAAAAAGAAACTAGGTGGTTTGATGGGACGAGCGATTCTCTACAACGGCTGACATGATTACCTGCTTGCATGACTAACCCGAGCTCAAGCCTCATATGGATGAGCTTATAATATGGTGTTTATGCCCTAAATGTTCACATTTAAATATTGCTGGATGTTTTTGATGTAAATTATGAATTGAGCACTCTTTTGATTGGACACTCAGAGGGCTATCTCGTACTGTATCCTGTAATGAGCCCATCAGATATTGTTATCATAGGCAGCAGAGTGCCCAGGTGGTTAAAGTTGATGAGTGCTAAGAATAAGCATGTTGCTCTTTTAGAGGTGGCACTTAGGCAGATTTCTGGATGGTTTGAAATTAGCCCCATTTCGTGATCCCATTTAAAAAAAGAAAAAATGTGATTGCCACTATTCTTCAAACCAGAAAGAGAGCATTCAGTGTTCCACTTTCATGATGGATAAAACAATGTTGGATTATGAGAATGACCAAGTTTTAAATTCAATTGACCCAACCCTAACAGTACCACAACACCAACAAATTGTGAAGCACTGAGTGAGAAAAATGCACTAAGCACCCAGATGTAGCGATCGTGCACCATCAAATATGGGCACGAATACACTATAAGCGGGACAGCGACACCGTCATAGCGTGCTATCCCTGGTATGGGAACTGGGGACCTAAGGGCCCTGAGGTCAAGGGCACACAAAATTTTGACTTTTCTCTTTCCCCCTCTTCCCTTTATTCCTTCACTCCCTTCAGGGAAGGGTGTGTGATAGGGGTTTAAGGAAAGGAAGACCAAAATGCAACGAAAATTTCACCTTTGAGTCAAGATGAATTGAAACTTTTGCCCAATTTTGCCAATTGTGATGTAGATACCTAATTAGTAGTTGATTACTAGTCACAAAAACCTCAAGCTAACCTTAAACCCACAACCCTAATCCTAAAGTCTAACCAAAATATGATCAAATTTGCCATAGTGAACCCTGACTAGCAAGCCGGATAGAGCCCTTATCCCACTCTACTCATTACTGCAAGACAATCAATAGTTAACCAGTAGGAATTTGTAGTGGTTTTGTAAATCACCAGAAAACACTTATCAGGGGGGTGTGTATCATCCGTGTATATCTGTTGTTAATGCCACTGCCAGGGGTGGTTAAGCTTTGGTTCCTTTATGGTGGTGTTTTAAAACTTAAAAAAAGGCATTGTCAGTGATGTCCCCTTGAAAGAGTCAAAATATTTGAAATTTGCAGGAATAGCTTCAGTGAAGGATAAAATCTGAAGAATTCCCAAAGTATTTTTTTTCAACTGAAAGATAGATTGAAAAGGAAGAAGAAGAAACAGAGTATTTCCAAGATATGAAAGGTCATTAAATGCTGACAGGACACTCAAGACTGGAAAAGTGTGGGGGGGATTTTTTTGTCATGTAAATAAAGAAAGAGTTTGAAGGGGAAATTTTGCCTCGGGAATTGCAATCCTTGGAGGGAAATTTTTTGATTTGTGTTCCCGGGAATTGGCATTTTTTCAGCCAAGACATAATGACTAAAATATTCTGGTTTTTGTGCCCTATTAGGCTGTGTTGTATTATCCAAAGTAGGTATGTTAAGAATCTATTAAAGATAGTAAGATATTATTAAGATATCTATAGTAGGCAAGAAAGAATCTGATTTTTTGATATTTTTGTGTCGTCTGCAAAGCATGCAGAAGGCACATATGATTACTCTTGGTGTATGTATGTGTGTGTGTGTGTCTGTGGTCAAAATGTTAACCCTAATATTTGCATGCGTATATGAGTTCGTAAGAAGTACAATGATGAACTTGGTGGAAAGGAGGGGTGGGGTGGTTGGTGACATGTTGCGTAACCTATGTGACCTTGGTGACCTAATGTGACCTTTGGCCCATTCACAAACCGCGACGTCAGACGACACTTGCGGTCTGGGGACCGCGGTGTATTTTTTGATTTTCCAATTTATCAAATCACTGACAGTGCCTTAAAGTTTGTCAAAGAGATTTTTATGACAGGTATTTTCATATTTGTTTTTAATAAACCAACAGTTTAGGCACAGAGTGTCTCCATAACAAGAAAAAATGATTATAATAAAGATTATTTGGCTGCACCTTTTGATTGCATTGTTCCTGCTTAAAATGTCACTTTGCACTACAAGAAGACTATGTACGCCACTTGCTCTCTGCTGTATGTATCAATAACCTCGCATGAACCATGCTAATCAGAAATTAGTTAGATGATGACCGAGCTCTCCACGGAATAGGAACCGTCGATTCCTGGAGATATCAGCTAAAAGTCAATTACTGCTGATGAGAGGTATGGCATTTGTTGTTCAAGACTTTCAGCAGAAACTGTCTATAATCTTTAATGGTTCTTCAAGAAACCAGAAAAGGTATACAACAAAGGTTCTTGACAATGATCACAATAAAAGAGGCCTGTAACCAGTGGGGGGTGAGGGGCGAATGTCCCCCCCCCCCCTTCCAAAATGCCCCCAAACCCCCTAAAATGGCTCAAAAGGCACAAAATTAAGGTGTTTTATGCTATTTTGTCAAAGAAAGGTTAAAATTTCAGTGAAAAAGGTCCACTTTTACCAAATTCACCCTGTAAAATTAATATTGGTCGACCAAAATGGAGCATATTTTCGCTCATAACATCCGAACCAAACATCCTTTAGCCCTAAAATTTCACAGAGTATGATGAGAAAAATAATAGCTGTCCTCGGATACCAAAATTTTGACCACTCCCGGTAAAAAATGGGGTCCCTGGGGACGAGGCTATAGGCGATCGGACCATGGACCTTTAAAGTGTTGTCTATTTGTCTAAATTAAAATCACCTATTTCATTAACAGAATAGAGCATATGATACAGAGAAGGTGCACAATGTAATTATACCGCAGACAGAATAAGACAGCCAACTGAGTGTAAAACTGATTGCAATGTACAGATATTAATCTCCATATATGAGACCGATGGCTTTACGTCCTCTCCAAAAGATGCATAACTTTCATGGATTTGGATGACCAATTCCATGGGAACCATAGGGAAAGCATAATCCTGATATTTAATCTATACATTATATAACCAAGAATTGTTAAGAATCTAATTAACAGTTAACATGTTCACCAAAAGTGTTTTTGACCAATTTTACAATTTTGTTCAAGAAGATGTTATCAACTCCCTCCAGTTTAGCCAGGAAGGAATGGCAGAAAGGAATAAAGGAAGAAAACAGGCCCGTGTGCAGGGGTTCCCCAAATCCAACAAATGGGGCAAAAGGTTCACTTTTTGTTTAATTTTTTGATAAAAAGGTCCAAAATTTAGAGAAAGTTTGACAAAAAAGTCCACTTTTTGGTGATGATATGTTTAAAAGTCCAAAAGGGTAAATTTTAAGGGAGTTAGGTCCATTTTTACCAAAAAAAGTCCACTATTTCAAAGTCCCGCACCCCCCCCCCAAAATAAATCCTGCGTACGGCCCTGGAAGAAAAGCAAGAGAAGGTTTCAGATTCAGTTTGGATTTGAACCAGGGAACCCTAGGGTACCAGACATATGGCCAGGGATAACAAGCCACCAGTGTTATCATGCCCCGGACAGGGTCTGCATGTGTGTTGTTTGTGTAAAAGAAATAATCATCATAAGACACTGAGTGCATTTTCCTGCCTCAGCACTATTAGGTCTTGTACGGTGTGATGGTGTGGGGATAGCTAGGTTTACAAACATAAATCCAGGTTTAGGTAGTTGTAAACCAGTGGCCCATGCAATAATGAAATTGTCATTGGAGTAATCATATCGCTCCTTGCCATAAAATGTTTAATGAGAAAAGAGAAAGTGAGTTTCATTAAATGAGCCTTGTACCATGTTTGTATTAATTACAATCCTTCTGCATGTAATTAAAGAGCAGGTGTGATTTTGGCATCAATTTTCAAACAAGCTTTTTCACACAATGATTGTAATTCCCATATTTTTTACACTTGTCTAGACAATTCTGATTTCAAGCAGTTATTAGAATGTGGCCACATGGAACCCATGCTACAGTACATGTGCAGTTGGCTGTACCGGGAGTGGAATGGGGGTTCACAATTTTCACTTGATTACATCGTGCCAATTTCTAATTTAATTGTATACCTCATTGGCCCATATTGAAATGCAGCGTTCTGATATTTTACTGCACATTATTAATTGCCAATAATGGATTGCAACGGGGGGGACTCCATCTTGAAAGTGACGCAGATGTAATGTTTTTTTGTAAATTCCTCATATTTTTTGAAATTTGACCATGTCGCCCAAAGACCCCTATTTTAGGGGGAAATCCTTAATTTTGAAAATTTTCACCCCAAACAACTTTTTTAGAAAAAATTTGGCAAAAATTCACCAAGAACCCATTTTTGGGGAAAATTTTGCAAAATTTGTCATTCAAAAACCCCCTATTTTGGGGCCAATTGGTTGTCTCTCACCCAAAGACCCATATTTTTCAGTCCCGGTGCTGAAGCCCATGGGGTGGAAAGCCCGAGCATTACACCCATATTTCATTTCATATGTGAAGTTGCCCTCTTAGGTATAGACGAAATAAAGGTTTTGCAGGAATCATTTATATTGCTCATACTGTTCCTCGACCAAAATTTTTTGCCCAGTACAATGACACTGCATCTCCTGTTGTATTTCTTAAAAATTCCAGGCCTCTGCTGGATTACTTGTCCATAGGAAAAATATACAAGGACCTCCCCTCCTAAGACAATTATTTTGACTTGGCCACTTTTATCAATGAAATGGCTTATACAAGTAATTAAGTTGATTTCTTGGGTAAAGAGGACACAAGGACTTTCAGAAAGAAGAGCCCCCCCTTTTTTTTTGAGTCAGGTTTTTTTTTGATTTATTTGGAAGTGCTTACACAATGCAGGAGATCACACGTAGATCACACCTAAAGTGAATAGGCCGAATACACCGTCTTTATTAAGTGATGATTTAGTATTTTCTGGTTCATGCACGACAGAAAGTCAAAGCATGGTTTCTGTAGACAATTACATAGCAGGCAGTTCCAAACAAGGTTGTGTTTTCTTTTGGAGAGTTGTATATATAAAACCGTCAAAACATTCTTGTCAGTGGTCTACAACAAAGTCATATCCTCAAAAAAATTGTCCTACTGTCATTTGAAGAGAAGATCTAGAGCAGATATAAATCATCTTAAACTGGCCTACTTTTTGAATGTTGTAAATTCAGGGGAAACTGCAATTTTTCCAAAAATGTGTTGTTACTGAAACATTACTTGCATATTCAGGCACTTGTTTTTCCTCAATCATTTGCTTAGATGATTTGAAAGCTGAACATGTCTAAATTGTCAAGCAAACTGATCTTGGAAGTAGATTCTGTTAAAGCAGTTGAAATAAGGTGGGTGGTTTTCTAAAATATTTACCTCTTGCCTAGAGACTAATCAGGCATTTGACTTTGTTCCTCCTATACATGCAGTGTCCCCTAAGCGTCAACTTACTATAGTGAGTGCTGGACAGTTAATGACATACTATAGCTAAGTACTATTTAGCACCTATCTGTCATCACTAGCCTACTATTACAACTTCATAACATAGTGCAGAGTAGATGTAATCATAGGAGTCATTCATTACAATCACATTGCCTTGATTTCCATTACGGCTGTACATTTTACTACATCGATAGCGTACCTGCATTTTTATCCCGCATGGGCGAGCTATTAGCACGGCCTCACACCCCGCAATCTGCCCTAGCTGCGCTCAAGATTAGGATATCTGCGGCGACCACACCATATAGTCGTTAAAAATAATCAAGCGTAAGGTTGTACAATGACAACAATATGCGAGAGATGCAGCATGGATTGAATACACACACACACTCGTACACACCCAAATATAGCCAGGATTGCAATATAAATACAAGGGCATGGTTGTGTTTGCACTGAGTGCAAAAAAACCAGGGACTGACTGTGCTTAAAATAGCTCAAAGAGGGTTATTTATAGTAACATGCCTGGGAGAGAATACATGTGACAAGCTGGGAGCCAAGCTATTTATAGTCACACTGAGACTGCGCCAGGATTGGCTTGCTCAGTAAGGCAGCCTCGGATGAGACGCTCACTCGCTAGCTGATGAGAAGAGCTGGGTTGAGTTTGGACTGACCCATTCTTCAATACAGGTAAGATCAGTTTGGATGAATCGTGGCGACACCGCTGATTACCGCATAATGCCGACTCTGCTGCCGCATCTCCGCAATCATCTAGAGATTCTCCTCTGTATTGGAATAAGTACGCTGTTTCCACACTCGATTAAACATGACATTATTTATGCTGATTTGTTGATTAAGCGTTAGTTAATATATTACTCTCTTCATATGCAAGTGAACTTGTATATGGCTCTTTCCAAAAGTGCTATTCCTTTGATATCAACAAATCCTTTCAAAAATTTTAATAGGCTGCGAAAAACATAAAAGGTGGCCGTCCGATTATAATTCTATACTTTTCTGCGTATTATAGGAAAGGCCATCACCAACATACCGTAATTCTAAAAGTTCATTTGAATTTAATATACCATTTCAATGTGAATAATAATTGTGTGTATTATTAAAGTCTGTAGATTAAAATAGCCAAGCTATTTTGCAGATGAGATAAGAAAATACAGGGTTTCTAATGATACTAATATCTCAGATTTGATGGATGAGTGGTAGGGTCAAGGCTGAGAATCAGGAAGTGCTTCTTTAAAATACACTTTATTGGAATTATATAAATTGCACTAAAAATCTTGAATTTTATTAAAAAATGGAAAATGCGTATATACTCCTTAGAACAAGGGTGTCCAACCTACGGCCCGTGGGCCATTTGCGGCCTGCTAAGATCTCCCAGAAAAATTAAAATGCATAAATATCTTAAAATAATAGATTAAAAAAAAGATATCATTTGAATAAGTTCCATTTCCTCAATCTGAAACGGAACTTTTTAAACATTGTTGGAAAATTAGTTCGCCAATTTCATTAATCTGACACCAAATTTTGTTAAAAATAGTGGGAAAATTAACCCAATTTCCTCAAAATGAAGGCAACATTTTTAAAAATTTGCTAAAAAGGTCAACATAAATGGAAAATTGGTGTTAATTTTGACTCAAAATCTGCATCTCTGGTATTGCTATATGGGTCTCTTTTTGGCAAATGTTGGTATAGATATGGGTCCTACTTCCAGACTTTTAAGGCACGTCATAAACCAAATTTGAGAGCCCCGGTTACTTGTTTGCGGCCCGCCGTAGTTGTGGATTCAACCAATGCGGCCCCTGCTTCAAAAAGGTTGGACACCCCTGCCATAGAATTACACTAACAGTTTCATACCTGCTATATTATTTGCTATTTGAAGCCTCACAAGAAATTCACAAAAATTAAAAGCTTTCAAATTGAAGTTGCTTTAGAATGTTCAAAAGCCAAACGAAAATTTGATGTTTTTAGAACAAGTGAAGCTCAAATTGAAAAGACTAATTCATAGGGTTCAGTGTCTATGTTGACACTTGAAATTAAAATTGCCACACAATGTTCGCTTCAATTTAAAATAGTGAAAAAATACCGTTGTTAAAATATACCTCCATACAATATTCAAAGAGCATTTTGAAGAAATTCACAAACTTTGGAGAAAACTGACCAAAGTTGCAGAAAGATTCAGCCAAACTCTTTGAACCAGTAGGATTTTGATACTTAAAGGGCCATGGTCAGATTGCAAATAGCCTCGTCCACAGAACCCCAGATTTTACTGGAAGTGGTCAATATTTTGGTGTCTAAAGAAGTCTACTATTTTTCTCATTTACCCTTTGAAATCTTAGGACCAAACGATGTTTGGTTAGGATGTTACAAGTGAAAATGTCCCTTATATTATTTTGGTCGACCAATATTATTTTAACACAGCACTCCAGGGAGCTTACCAAATCATGTTTCTAGCTCTCACATCAAAACGGATTGAAATATCAGTGCTAAACTTTACAGATGTGGTTTTGGGGTGAAGATCATTCAATCAAAATAAGCTTACAAGGTGCTTATTCTGGTTGCCTTTGGGTTACCCCACTGACTTGCCCTGGAAGTGGTATTAAATTTTTAAAGTATTTTTCTCATTACCATTCTGAATTTTCAGCTTCCAAATCAAGTTCATGTTGAAGATAGAGACAAAATCTTCTACCATTCCAAACTGCAAGTTTGTTTCCCACAAAACTTGGTGGCGAGTTTATGGAAGTGCCCTGCAGGCTTTCATACCAAATACAGGGTGAGTAAAAAAAACTTGACACTGATTGTGTCTGCCATGTTGAATTTTTAAGTAATATATTCTAACATATTTGGGTATCATCTGAAAGCTGGTTCATTATCTTTAATTTGCTGGCAAGATCATTCACAATCGGTTAGGTCTAGACGCATGCTACAGGTCGTTTGAAATCAAGTATCGGTTTTCTGCTCGTCCACAGTTCCCATTGTAACTGAACCAGGCGTGCAAGCGAAGGAAATCTGTGTCCATAAGAAAGCAAGGCACTTTCAACTGCAGATTCCTTGGCATTCGAAAGACTGTAGCGCAGCCTATACTTAACCGATTGGAATATCTTTGCAGCAAATAATAGATAACTGAAATAAGCTTTCCGCATATCATTGTTAGATATATTTATTTAAAAATTCAAATGGCGGACAAATAAGGGTCATTTTTTTTTGGACTCAGCCCTGTAGAACTGATACACTCTTCAATTGGAACCAACACACATTAACTCAAATTCTCTTTTTATTTTCGCGTCCAAAAATTGCAAACAACTTTTCACAGAATTTGATGAGTTAAGTCTTAATGTATCTGATCATAGCGAATTTAAATTAAGGATTTTTCATTATTACAATAAATTGTTAATAAATATACAAATTCACTCTATATTTCACTTGTATATTTATTCATTGGAAATAAATACCAACCATGACAAGTTTTTCAATTTTTTTTTTTTTCACCACACTTCAACATTGATTACATTGCACCGTGTGTTAAAGACCTTGCTGCTTTAAAGGCTTGGTAATACAAATTGGTTGAAATGTGTTTCTGTCATAACCAGTGGCAGCACCTATTCCCATCCCCCCCCCCCCCCTCCCCCGAACCAAAAGAAAATAATTATTTGGGCAAAAATCCAGTTATTTGAGCCAAAATCACAATTTGGGTTAGAAAAATCAAATTGATTTGGGTTACCATAATTGGTTAAAAAAAAAAAACTCTCTGAATTTTGGATATTTTGCAACCCCAATTTTACTTTTGCCCCCCCCCCCCCAAAATAATATCACCCCCTTCCAGAAAAAGAAGTCTAGTACCACCAATGGTCATAACTTGCCCCTTATTGTTGACTTAAATCATCTTGGGAAAGTATCTTCAATGATTTTGCTTTAATATACTCAGTAGTGGCTTTACTTCATTTCACTTATCGCTTGAATGGAACACAGGATAATAAAGCTATGTCCTAAAAGTTAGATTGAAACAAAAACTACCTTTCAATAACTCAAAAGTTACTTTGGCAGCAATCTAGATTCTGCTTCCATCAAGTCACAGTACACTAATATGACAAACTAATATTACAAATGAGGAAAAGTAAAGAAGAATCAATCAGTCACAGCATGTGACTTGATTAGCCTTTCCACTTGCTTCAGTAATATTGACTAAGATACAGGAGCATTTAAAACATATTGGGAAGGAAGGAATCGGAGGAAGGGGTGTCGCCATGACAACATGGGGTGTGCTCCTCGTCTGTTGTTTTGTTTCCCTACCAATTACCAGTCAATTTAGATGTAACCTTTCATGGGCATATGTCATTGCTGGTTGTAGCTGTAACGCTGGCTGCTGCATATGGGACCTATACTATAGAGCTATGCCAAAGGCAGGAAGCAGCTCGTCATAATCATACCATATTTGGGCAAGCTTATTGCCCATGCTGCGGCCTCTCCTGAAGCTCATTCATATATTCTCTGCTTATTTTCTGTCCCCTGTGAGTTATCATTAAATGATTACCTAGTCTTGTATTAATTATGGTGAGCTAGACTGTAATATATTGTCTTGATGTCAGCTCGTTCGCTGTCACTAGTGAATTAGTTATCCCAATTGAGTAAATCGTCAATTCCAATATAAGCAATTTTCACACGCCATTTAAATTCATGATTTGTTAGTACCACTGTGTTTGAGCCTTTTGTAAATGAAAATAGGGTGAGGGAGTAAATTTAGGGGTTACTAAATTTGGGAATTACTATTGATGGCATATTGACATGTGATTTTCTTGCAGATATAGGAACTTATTTTACTCTTCAAAGTCAATTCAGGATTGATTAAAATTTAAAACACCAGGGAGAAAGTGTAGTCAAGCTTGTGCACTCGGGTTTTGTTTTGCGGTTACAAATTTGTATTGGGTTGACGACTACATGCTAACCACAAATGAACTGGATATTTTGTAATATTATGTATGTATTTGATAACTTAATCATTTAGCCAGCGAAGGATAGAATTGATCGTGGCACACAGTGTCACAGGTCCGACATGAATATGGATTTAATGGTGTAATTATTAATGACTTTGATGTAAATTAAATTTTGTGAGGGCGACATGATATAGGCTAGTGAACTAGTATAGCATTACTTAAAAGAAGTGATTATATGGATGAAAAAGTGAGGAACTTACTGTCTTCAAAAGCAAAACAGAATTAGGACTTCCATAGGAACCCCTATTCCGTTTCAGTCCCAATCCTAACTCAATCTGCTAACCCTAACCCTAAAACACCAGGTTTTAAATACTGAAACTTCAAAGCCTAAGCCCTAAACCTTAACATTAAATCCTAGTCCCAGATGGTGTATTGAGCCCATCCCACAATGCACCAGTTTGTACCATATCATGTGATCACACAAAATTCCTATTCTTAACACATATAAAAACACTTTTACACTCATTTTAACACACAAACTGCTAGTACTTAAAGGCACTATCAGTAATTTTCTAAATCAGAAAATCGAAAAAGCGTCAAAAATCAGGTTTTTGCATATCTGTAACAAGTATAGATATCCGAACATATCGTAAAAGTGATGACCAAAAGCAACATAATGAGGACAAAATCGGATTTATTTTAGTCATTACTGTCCGTACAGACACTTACTAAAACATGTAATTGAATGGGGATAAATATTATTGTTTTCTTCCTTTTCTGTCAATTTTTCAGTTGCAAAACATAGCTTATGAGAATTCTACAGACTTGGCCTTTACTTTTAAACATTTTGACTCTTTTGGGTGAATCAATGATAGTGTCTTTAAGGAATTTTTATCATGATATAAAATGTTTTGTGGTCCTTAAACGTAGAACTTGAAAACTTTTGTATCCCTATTGACATGTGTTTAGTACAGTACAGGCACACTGCAATGCATTATGGGATTGGTTCCAAACACCCTCTGTCCAAGTCGTAAGTGAATATGGAGGCTGCTTTGCAAATTAGTGTACTCCTGTAATGAAATTCAAGTTCATTTCTTCACACAATCAGTAAAATAAGACCACATATGTGAAGCAAAATACCGTGGAATGGGAGAATATAGGGTGTAAGTCCACCAACTTGTCATAATAATTACAAAAGAAAAAAAATACACATTTTAAGCCAAAGCTCAATGAATTGAAAGATGAACAATGGTGGACCTCAACAAAATTGGATTGATATGCTGGGGTGATAGATATTCAAATCATAAAATTCTTTTGAAAACTTGTGAAAAATAAGCCCATATCAGAGCGACATAACTTAAGAGTTATAAAGCAACAATCAAATCGTGTGTAGTTTTCAATGAGGATGTATTGCTGAACAAAATTGACAGTGTGTCAACATAATTTTGTTCTCATCTACACAAAATGAGATATCCAAAGATACACAATGAATGTTGATTATGCGGATTACAGGCTGTAGAAAGTATTTAGTCTATTACATTCTAAATGCCAATAGTGTCCCAATAAGCTAGCTATAATTAGAAATTCCTTTTGGGTAGGAATTGCTGTGCTCCCATTACTTGTTTTCTGCAATAAGCCTTCAATTAATGGCTTATGGAATAAAATGCAGTAAACCTATGCACAAGGTGTGTCAAAAAAATGTATCCTTCACTAAATAGGATATTTCCAAAGGAGACCGATTTCTGCAGTCAAACGTGTGGGAAGGAGAGGGCAGTGGGGGAACACACATTTGGTTTGGGTAGTAATTGTGAGAACTGAAAATTTGTGAGTGTTGTGACAAAGTAGGGATCTTAAAGAGTGAAGTATACTTGAACAGGGGGTCTAAAGAACTGCAGAAGAGGCACAAACGGTGGGTCGTGACTACCGCACATACTGCTTGCAAGCACTGACCTAAAATGACATTACATCATTGCATTGTTCTTTCATTTTTATGGCAAATGTGTTGAACATCTTTATCTGGATGACCATAAATGATCATTGTCATGGTCAAAAATGTTTTAAATAGCAGATTATTGAAAAGACCATACTTAATACCTTGGATGTTTGTTAAAAGTTTTCTACACTTACGCAGGCTTCAGTTTCAATCTTGAACAACCCTTCTCTGGGCTTGATGTTTCATCAACATTGATTGGACACCAAGCCTTGACAGTCACAATTGTTTATGAAGTTCAAATGCACATGTGCATTGTCCTCACTGTGAGAAGCTTAACTAAAAATGGCTGTCAAAACTTCGCAAATGAATCGATACCAATGAAGCATCGAGCCTTAGGAGGAAGAGGAGGAGAAAGGTGGGTTCATACTTCATCGATAGACATCTGCAGACACTGGCCTTTTGAACATGCTTTTTACGCACTGCATATGTTCATGCACCTGGCGCGCAAAGCGTGTTCGAAAGACTATTGTCGGCCGATGTCTGTCGATGAAGTATGAACCCACCTGAAGGGTTCAAGATTCAAACTGATGACTGTATCAGTAGTTCAATGACAATAAAATTACCTACTTTGGTCATATTCCAATCAAATTGATTTCACTGAAAATGTTCAGTGACATCCCAGGTAGGATTCCCTATATGAAAACAATTCAGTATTTTTCACACCTTGTACTAAGTAGCTCTTATATATTGCTAAAAATAGTGTTGCAGGTTCTGAAATCAAAAGTAGACCTGATCAATAGTTTGCCTATCTTATCGGTATCTTTGATACATGGCATTCAATGTAGGTCAATATTTCAGTTTGTGATTATTGTGATATTTTCAAGCAGAAATTTATACCATATTAGAGTTATTTTTTTTTCCAGTGGATGCATTACTTTGTTTCTTAGTGAGTTTGTATTCATGTGCCCCAACCTCCGTAGTAGGTTACATCTGTGAATTTTCTTCTGACACTTTCCATAGTTCTTATTATCAATTCCATATGCTTACATTTAATGAATAGACTTGATTTTTATGGATCATATTGTACAACAACATTCTAACCATAGTGCTTTGGCAGTATATACATGTAATTTTTTTTTTTAATTCTTAAATTTGACAAATATTTTTCTTGTTTAATGCTCACTTTCGGTTTTGAAAGTTGATGAATGCTTGTGAACTTGTCTTGAACTGAAACCCACCAGTAGCTACTCTAGAGTTGTTATCTGGAGCTAAACCTAATCGCAATGTCGGTGTCTTTTGTTTTTGTTTCCATTCAGTGCTATGCGGATCTTGTTATCTCGTCTTCCGCGTCCATGGATTGTAGATGAAAAGAAAGATGACGGTTACACGGCACTTCACTTGGCTGCTCTCAACAACCATGTGGAAGTCGCAGAACTTTTGGTACACCAGGTATGTTAGTGTTAGAGAAATATTATTACTTGTGAATGTTAAATGTTGTATTGTTTTATCTGTCAATGGCCAAAACACCCAATTAAGTCTTTGATTAGTGGTTCTTGAAGTGCTTTCTCAGGGATCCATCACTAAAGGATCTAGTCCAGGCTATGGACTAAGGGATGGGACCTTTATTTGGGTTTTCAAAAATAGAGGTCTTTCACCTCACTCATGCATAACCTGTAACAAAAGGTGTTAGTTCCCGTAGTATTCCTCATTCAGATCAATTTAATACCTGACCTCAAAGTACTTGTGCTATTCAAAGTGTGAGCCATACTTTTGTGCATACATATCCAACATGCATGTCGTTCTTAGATTTAGAAAGTCTCCAGAAATTTGGAATGGACTTTACCATTCCGGGCAAGATGGCCGCTAATCCGAAAGGTGGACGACCTCTATTGAGGCCCAGAGCTGATTTGAGGCCAAAAAAATGGGGTTGCCAAAGCTGTGTTTTCCAAAAAATTCATAAAATAAGCTATGATTTACATTAATTTCCAGCTACTTCTTGAGGTGTTTCGAAGAAAATTTGATAGAATATGGCTTTCGAAACAAAAATTACGGTCTCTGGAACTAAAATGCGTTGCCAGATCTGAAAATAGCCTGAAAATGAGGGTCTTATGGGTGGCACAGACCCATACTACCTTGTAATGTGAGTAAACCCCCCTCCCTCCCAACCTTGTTTACTTAGACCATTCTTTGGCTGCTGTTTCAAAATTTGAGGGATGCCAGATGAGAAACTTTGAGCATTTTTGTAAAAATGCCGCCAAAACACTCCAAACTCACTCAAAAATAGTAATTATTGTGTCTGTCCCAAGGTTTTAGCAGTCTCAATATCCATTGACACTGATTAAAATAATGATTCACCAATCAGTAATCAATAAGTTTAATATGGCAGCAAATAAAATAAAGTGATACTTTACTTACATACTATTGGCTCTAGAGTGATGACCTGGTGTCTATCCTTTGATTTTATGAGTCCAGATATCAATAGAGACCACTTAATTTTTTCAGGAATAAGATAATAAATGCAACTGATTTCTTGACTGCTAAAACCTAAGTACAGACATCAAATTTACAACTCTACCATCAAACTACATTGGTAGCAAACAAATTTATTGTATTGGCAGCCATATTGAATTGAAGCAGCTTAATCAC
The DNA here is from genome assembly GCA_023653785.1 of Ophioderma brevispina. Lineage (NCBI taxonomy): Eukaryota > Metazoa > Echinodermata > Ophiuroidea > Amphilepidida > Ophiodermatidae > Ophioderma > Ophioderma brevispina. The sequence goes on from JAMKCH010084776.1 coordinate 29,493, forward strand.
CGAAATAACTTGTATTTTTCCTACTTAAGAATAAAAACTGTGCTCAATATTTCTGAATTATGGTCATTAAATGTGCAATTATGTGTCTTTGGCAGCCATTTTGATTTTACAAAAATGCGTTTGGTTTCTTGTCTGGCACCCATCGCATTCAGAATCGGCAGAAAAAAAACTGAATTAGGAAACTTAAAGAAACATTAATCAAAGTTAATATCAGCTGCCATTGAATCTGTAGCTTGGACTAATCCTTCTTGGGTGCCCCTCCCGGGTGCCTCTTAAAGGTGCAAGGAGAGAGTTCACTTATCAGGTGTCCCTAAAAAAATTGAAAGTACTGATTTTTGCCCTGATGTAAAAAACTTCCATCAAAAATATTCCTATCGGAAAGGATTAAGCTGAAAAATGTTTCCTTGGTACAAAAATTGTGAAATTTCTAATTTCACATATAGGAGCAAATATTCAGCCTATGCTTTATATTGAAATATAAGCAAATGAAAATCACCTTTTTAATCTCTTTTAAGACATTTCTGTAGCCTAATACAAAGTAAGAAATCTATTGAGTGTCTAATCTATATGAAATTACTATTATGGCACAATATTTGAGTGCCTCAAAAATCTCTTGTTGCACCTTTAAGGAATTTCATAGCCTGTTACAGGATTTTTTTAATCTGCATTTTTCTGAATTTAAATGTTAAGGTTATGAATAAATAGCGGCACCCAGTAGCTACCCCAACCATGATTCTTTCATAGGACATATAAGTACTGGACCAAGTTATAAGTTATTGTGACATTAAATGCCATAATTAAACAGTTAGTTTAAATTTGAAAATATTAGATGTTGATAATCTGCAAAGTTTTGTTGTAGGTCAAATATGGTTGTTTGTATTATGCATGCTTGAAACAACAAATAGTTTTGAAAATTGTTCAGCTTAATGCCAAGAATGTTCACAAATTTACAATAACACATGTAACAAACATGAAAAACAAAGATAGGTCGGGTGTTGACTTGAAATCTTACGGTATTGAAACAAACGCTTCACAATATTTTGTGACACACCGGTTTCTCCAAAATAACGTGTTTTTTTTCGTATTATTTTTTAAAATGTTGAATTATGAATTTAATGAAGTGAAAGTTTCAGTACTGTGTGAAGTTTTCATTATGTGTAATGTTTTCATTACTGCGTGTAATGGTTTTTTTTTTTTTTTAAAGTTTGTCTGCTAAAATGTTTGATGTTTGGTGGATTTTATCATTAATGAACGATAGACACAACTCGTGTTGAGGTGTCGTATAAAAGGCTGACAGAGAGATTTGCAGATGAGGGCAACCTCCAGCTTTCTAACAAATCATGGTTTCTAACAATCATGTCTTTTGCTTGGTGCATAGCCCCTTAGTAGCCCTGTGTGAATGAAATAACTAAGCTATTTCTGTGTCGCTTTCATAAGAAAACTCACAACTTTTAAAACAAAATTCCAGATCCGGTAATTCGTTATCAAAGTTATAATATGGTACTGCTTATACTGCACTGAAATGTTTAAACATCAAAACGGAAAATTCATTTCATCTCAAACTGGAATGGCCATTTTTTAGTAATCTATCTTTGTTCTAGTTGACTATTATTAATAAACAAAACCTTATATTCTCAAAATCTCTGAGCCAGCCTTGTGACTCAATTAGAGAATTAAAAAGGACAGATTTCCTAGTTTGGTATCGAAATCGGGCTAGATGTTGAAGGGCGGCCAAATATTTGAGTGGTGCGGGACAGCGCGATTTAGCGCTGTACACCACGAAAAAAATTATTGGACCTGCCTATCAAATATGAGCCCGATATTTCGAACCAATAAGAGGAAATCCTGTCTTGTATTCTCATTCTTATCGTTTTCGTGTATTGTCTTAATTTGCGTGAAAATTGTTATTTCGGCCTGCACTTATTGCTGAATATTTTACAGAGTGAAAGGCAGGCCCCCTGTAAACAAAAATGTCGAGTCCACAGATCGCTGCGGCAAGCGAAAAGTAAATAATGTGATGCGGTTTCTCAGTCATCGGGGAGTTTCAAAGTAAACACTTCAAAGCGTAACGGAAAGTAAGTGCATGCATTTGCAGTGATTGCGTCAATTAAAATTATCGATATCAGCAAAATATTATCTTTCCATATTATGGAGAACAAAGAACAATTTACGAGAAGGGTGAGTTTATATACGTTGCTCATGACATCAGTCATGAACATCGACATGCATGATTAGCTGTGCCCCCGCTGCCCCGAGCTGTGCACGTTCTCATCATCAAACAAGTGTGAATCTCAGACTGTGATAATCGTTCGTATGTAGGCCAAATGATCGTTGAGGATGAGATGGCCAAGAGATTAGAGTTTCGACACCAAAGCTAAAGTTGATCCAAAAGCTTTCCAAGAAATTAACATGCATTATAATCTTAGCCCTAAGGTGTAGGTGGCACGGATAAATACAACGTGCACTCGCACTAGCCCGGGGTCCCTGGGACCCAGGTCTGGATACGGTCATATTTCCTCACAGGAGGCTCCACTTCATCAGGATTCAAAAGCAGTGTGATGAAAACAATGTTGGGCTAATCGTTATTTCGTAAACTAAAATAATGATGACATTGTCATATAGTCCAAACTCGTTTTCTTGCATAAGATCACAATTTTGGTAAGTATTTGGTCAAATTTTTAAAACATCCTAACCAGGCCCCATTTCACCATGACCTTGAGTGCATCGACTAGGGCTTTGTGGTGTGAGCCAGATTGTGAGGAGTGACAATGCATCTGAACAATTTAATAACCCAGTAACTAATCAAGGGCTTAAAGTGAACATTAATATGTGTTCTTATATATAATTGAAAGCTAGGTGATCGGACACCACTCGAATATTTCTTAATAGTATTACTGTTTTCAGTTATTAAAACACCACTATTTTTCAATTATCGGAAAACATTTTGGTGGGAGTGTGGGCTTATATATTAAAAATATTTTTGTATTTTTATTTTTTTTAAATTTGACTGGTTTGTATTTTTGTATTAACATTAAATAATTATCACATCTTTCAAAGCAACCAAAGGAAGTGATTTTTTTTTCAAATTAACCTGATTTAAATTGCTTCATTTCTTGTGATTCACATTGTGGTTTCGTCAACGATTTGATAAACCTTTGAAAAGCAAAAAAAAAAAAAAATGTTGTCTCTGAAAAACGGGCACATTGCTTTTTAAATTGGCCCATCCCCCTTTAATTTGTTTGTTTTAATTGTTTGTTTTTTTTTTTTTTTTTTTTTTTAATTTTTTAGAAAAATACAATTTTTGGGCAAAGCGGAACAAAAATTGTTGGGTTAGGGCGAGTTGCATGCCGTTTCCCCAAACAAAACAGACCATTTCCAATTTTTAATTAGGTTTTTGGTTTATTTTACTTTTAACTGGGTGTTGTGCATGGCAGTATCAGTTTTGTTTAACGTTGTTTTGTATTTTTTTTCCCATTCAGCTGAGCGATCGTTGTTAACACTCAGAGGAGAGGGTTTGTTTTAACACACAAAAAATACATTGTATACATGTGCGTAATAAATAATTCCGTTAAGTAAAAGTCAGAGTCTCTCGCAAACCGCGGGCGCTTGCTTTTTTGACGGCCTTTTTTTTTAACACAGCACTGATTAATCGAAAAACATTATTTAATACGACCGGTACACACCCCAGGGGTTTGATTGAGCCCTTAGCTGATTATTCGTCAGTTTCGCTGCCACACTTTCAGGCCAAATATCTTTCACGAGTCTGTAGCGTTTTTGCAAATTAATACTGGCCTGATGGTCTGACTGACATGGACATGAGGGACCGAGTACTGAGATGCAGTTTGGGCCCGTACAGGTCAGATGCTTAAAAACGGCAAGATGCTTCCTAAAATCTCAAATATCTCATTTAAAATACTTGCATATATAAAATATTCCAAAATTAGGTCGTATTGCCATAACACCAACTCCAAGGTCACCAACATAATTGATTGTGTTGACGTCCTTTGAATGTAGTTCCGGCGGTTATTTGTTTTGAAACGCCGCTCAGCTAATGAATATATGCATTGAGCTGCGTAATACGCGGTCCTGTCATCTATCACTGTCAAATATCGGCGGATGAGTAGACACCTAAAAACCAATTAGAATTTCGCGATTTCTTAACAAACCACGACCCAAGAAATAAGATATACCCAATCAAATCAACCAACTCATAATCTTGATGCCACCACAGGTTCTCCAGAAATTAGTGTTTTGGGTTTGTTTTGTTTTTGATTTGTTGTTGTTGTTTTGTTTGGTTTTTGATTACAAATGACATTAACTGTTGGAACCTAAATCCAGGGGAAAAGTTCAGTAACCTCTATACAAAACAATAATAATAAACTGATTTGTTGGCAACTCTAGACATGATTTATTATACCCCACATTATCCTGGGGCATATGCTAATATACCATCACAGTTATAACATTTAAAGTATCATGTATCACTCATGATATGTAGTTTATGTGTAGTTGATGAATAATGATGGCTGTAGCTCTGCTATATCCAGTTTTTGGGTTACTGATGAGCAGAGTAAGATGGAGTTGACCCTTTCATGACCCTTCTGTGTCATAAATTGAGTTTGAGATAGTATGAGGGCAGTACCATAGATGTGGGGATTGTAATGTGCAAAGGACTTATTTTGTCTGCAACTTGTGTTCCAGGACCACATCACTTGATTATCTCAAAGGGCAGCTCTTCACTATTTTCTATTTCAATTGCTGATTTTGATGTTTTTGTTGCAATTGCTCACTCTAGCTCACGCTAAAAATATAAGCATAATAAATTAAAATTTTGTGCCTAGATGAGGAATCGAACCCATGACCTTTGGATTACAAGACGAGGGCCTATAGACATATGCCACGCCTAAGTCGTTCTTTTGAAAAACTTCATTAAATACATTAATGGAATAAAGTGCAAACATAATCATGAATAGAGCTGCTATGAGACAAGTCAAAAAGGTGTGGTCCTGGAACACATATTGCAGACAGAATAAGTCCTTTGTATTGTAAGGTGTTAATAATGAATTGATCTTCTTGCCTATTTTTGGTTTCATGCATTAGGTAGTAGGTTATGTAGTAAGTAGTAAAACCAAAAAGTTTTAAATCCGGTTTTGTCCCCGTAAACGGGAGTGGCCGGATTCACCTCACACTGGCAGAAACCGTCCTTACTCCTTCCTTCCACTTCACCAGATTCAATGCATCCTCCATCCTCAACCCAACCCTCCTACTCTCCTCCTCCACTTGCTTCTTCCATGTCTTTGGACGTCCCCTCCTCCTCGAACCTCCCTCCTTGAACTCAACAGCCCTCTTAGGCATGCTCGTCAGCCTTCCTCAACACATGCCCATACCAACTTACACTATTCGCCTTCGCCACCGGTCCATCCCTCTTAAACCCAACATCTGCATCAAGCCTCAGTCTTCATCCTACCATCAACTTCACCCCACACATCTGCTCTTATCATTCATTGCTCTCTCTGTCCACCTCAGAATTACCAATCTCATTTGTCACTCAGACACCATGTCTCACTCCCAGTCTCCCATACAGCATCACCGATCTCACACAACTCTTGTACGCCATTCCTTCCATCTCAAAGATATCTTTTCCCTTGGAACAACTCCCCACACGAAACATTTTCATCAAACCTCACCCCCCACACCCCACTCCAGCCGTCACAGCCACCCCGCATCCACCACCCCCACTAACCCTGTCCCCCAAGGATGTGACTCCTTCCCTGACTCCACCTCATCACACGATCTTTCCTCCTGGTCCAACTCCCTCCAGCGTCCTCTTGCATCTTCCGCACATTAAATCTCATGCCAAGCTTGGGGTCACTCTCTTCAGGTCCATCTCCCACACCCAGGGCTGTAGCAGGGGGGTGCGGGGGGTGCGGACGCACCCCCCCCCAAAAAATGAAAAAGGTCCCTTATGATGTTGAAGGTTCCGCTTTGTCATGTTGAAGGGTGGGGCGTGCGTTAAATTTTCTTGTTTTTAAGGGGTTTGTGGTCTGGTATATGATGACTAGTAGGCTTGTTAATCCATTACATTACGCGTAGGTGATGTTTTTTACTGTCTTTTGAACGCTGGGATATGTCATCCCCCCCCCCAATGCAGGGGTTATAGGTTAAGATAAGTATTAGTCACACTGTTTTGAGAGTCTCATTATTTTGACAAAATGAGATAAAACAAAAATATCCAACGGGCGACACCTTTTGACAATTCATTTGGAGTATTTATGCACTTACTACATCTTTGTAAATTGATGAAATTCCATTGGCGGGCAATATGTATTGTTCTAAAATCTTGTTTTACACGTATTTCTATGGGAATAGGCATATAGAGGGCTTCTATAACATACAATTATGACACTTTGTAGGCCCTATAGGGCAAATTCCCGCAATGAAATTTCTGATTTTCGCGGAAATAATAGCTCTTGTATGTCCCTTATATCAGTTGTCAAAAGTGTGTCCCCATTGCTTGAAATTGCTCTAAAAATCAAAGAGACAATTTGCATGGGGTCAAACAGCTGTGTAGTGAATATTAGATTTAATAGAGGGTCTCAGTATAGCAGCTTTTGGGCATAAGAAAAAAGTTTTGGTAAAAAACTATGTGCTATGCTTTTTTTCTTCAGAAAATAAGCAAAACACTAATATTGACCCATACTTTTGTTGACCTTTTGTTGACCGGAAGTATAAGACAAAAATTGTCAAATGTCCAGGGTCATCACCAAAGATTAAATCTTTAATATTGCATTGATTTCTTTAAAAATGGTCTCAAATTTTCCACAGGGATTGCAACAAACGTATTTGGTACTCTCTTTTGTATTTGGTTATCGAGATAAATAACAAACAAGGTCAATGCCATTGACCGCTATTGATTGCTGAATTTTAGAAATGTGTTAGTGCAAAATATTTTTGTTGCAGTCTTTGAGGAAAGATGAACAATTTGAGCCCATTTTGAAAGAATTTAAATTATTAAAGAATATTAAAGATTTAACCCCCAGGTGTGATGTAGGCCTAATACATTGGTAAATGTTCTAAATAAGAAAAAAAACCTGGTTTAAAAAATATGTGCTGCATTTTTACAGTTATGACCTTCTCTTAAAGGCACTATAAGTGATTTGCCAAATCAGAAAAAAATTATCAAAAATCAGATTTTTGCATGTCTGTATCAAGTATCGCTATCCTAACATACCCTGCAAATTATAAGGCTGAAAGCAACCTAATAAAGACAAAATCGGATATTTTAGTCATAGCTATGTAACACGTAATTGGATGGAGATTCATATCTTTGAACAGTGCTGTTTTACTTTTTTTGGCATTTCTCATTTGGAAAAAATAACTTACCGTGTTGTTCGTAATAAACGCCCCTGCTATAATAAACGCCCCCTACGATTTTTGGATAAAACAATTTAAGAAAATGAGTTAAGCTTACCGAAATCACATGATTTAATGGCCGGGACTGTCGTAATTCATATCATAATCGCTGTTGTCATCAATGCTTTCTGCTTCACGGCACATCAAAACTTGGACCCAGTGTTGGTTGATTATAATAGCACTGGGTTGAAATCCCCAGGCGCGCGCACTGAACACCCTTTTATAAACTGGGTAAGGTGATTTTTGCGGGGATTTTTGACTTTCCATTTTGACTATAATAAACGCCCCCACTTTTGAAAAATGCACCGCCCCGGGGCGTTTATTAGGAACAATACGGTATGCGAATTCTACAGACTCGTCCTTTTAGACGACTCCTGCAAATTTCGAGTACTTTGACTCCTTTCTATGGATTACTGATAGTGCCTTTAACAAGTCTCCAACTTGTACACCTACTTTGATAATATTGTGCATTTAGACCTGTTTAATAAATTTGATTTGTTTTTTGTCTCCCCAGGGTCATGCCAACCTGGACATTCAGAATGTCAACCAACAGACAGCACTGCACTTGGCAGTTGAAAGACAACATACTCAGATAGTCAGGGTAAGCAGGGATCCTAAATAAATTGGAATAGGACACTTGATCAGTGGCGTAAATTTCTTTTTGACATTGGGGGGGATGGGGTTGATGAAAATTTATGAAAGAAACGGGGTTTGCTGAAAAGATCCATTACTAACACGTGTGCGCGCGAAGCGCACTAAAAAATTTGCCATTTAGAAGCTAAAATCGTTACAGGTAATTGTAAATAGAATAAAATGCGCGTGAAGCGCACGCAAATTTACCATTTTTAAACTATTATGGTAAAATATTAGGTCATTTTTGGTCAAAAACAAATGAACAGGCATCAACATTGGGGGGGGGGATGGTCGTATTGACCATCCCCCTTCATCAAAATATTGGGGGGATATATCCCCCATCCCCCCTGGGATTTATGCCTATGCACTCGATCAAGAGAGTGGAGGCATACTGCATGAAATCTGTAGCTTATGGATCGCCGGTCATACGTCACAATGCATAAATTATTAGCTAATTAGGTAACTTATCGAAATCGGTGGCACTATCGATATTGAAATCGTCTATGGGCATTTGTCCACACAGTGTCACCTGCCTGGGGTAAGCTTCAGCAAGGTGGCATCAAAGTCCAACATAATGCTATGGACATGTTCACTCACATCTCACAATCATTCTCAGCAGGGTTATTGCTCCAATCTTGGAGAAAAAAAAATTGGAACAATTTAAACAGTTTTCTGAAAATCATTCAAAGTGTTCAAAAAATTTAAACTACTCATTCAAGAGAGACTGTTTAAACTGATTAAATTGCAAACTTTTAACAGTCAAAAAGTGTGATTTTCAGTGTTTTATTAAGCTTTTCTGTGGCTGGTTGGAAGCTGTAGTCTTAAAGCTTGTTGATGGTCAGATCAAGTTTTGTGCTGGCTAACCCCGATTTGATGCTGACCGGCGTAGCTATAACCCTGATTCTCTGAAATATTCCTGTAAAAAGTTTTGGAATAAGATCTGTGTTTAGCAACCTCCTCCAGGTACAAGTAAACAGGAATGCCTTTTAAGTTCTTCTTTTTTCCAAGAACAATAAAAGACTAAAATTCTCTACTGTAATCATTAATTAGCCACACTGACTCAACCATCTTCAAATCTTTTTGAAACCACTTTAAAAGCATCTAAGCAATCTGTAACCATACTGTACCTTTTAGACTTGATCTCATTTGAGATGTTGGAGATTTTCAATGTAAGAGTAATAGTCTGTTTCAGTAAGACATTTGAACCCTGATTGTCTAATCACTAAACCAAAAGACCCTCATTCTCCAGGACACAGTTCACTAACATCCATTCACCAGTGTATTTAGAAAATACACCCCCTGGTCTTTGGGTATGAAATATGATACTTAGAACACACAAGGTCAATTCAATAGTGTACAGCTTAACTGTTAACTGAACCATGCCCTTGGTAGATGAGTATGCCAAAGCTCATAGTGAATATGGATCTGGTTTCTCATCTCTTCAGATTAGTTCACTATACACAGATTTGAATTGAATTCTTTTCTTTACAAATCATCCAGACAAAAGGCTGCATTTCATGTATCTGCTATACATACCAAATACTACTTTCAAATAACAATTGTGACTAACAGAAATCATAGAAACCTGTCTTTCTTTGCATCCAAAGTCCTTTAAGGTTCAAGTGGCTTGCAATATTTTATGCAAAGTAGGAAAACTTAATGATATTGCAATGACCTTGAGCTTTGATTGGAACTCCCTAAAAACTAAATCAACAGTATGATGTTTCAACATATAGACAAACACATTTGTATAATTACATTTCAAGGAAACTGTGTAACTGAATATGTTAAATTACACGCAAGTACTTAATAAATTTATGAAAGACTCCTCTAACAGTAACAAGTAGTGGGTCATAGGTCTTTTGGGAATTATGGAAAGCATTGAAGTGGGATCTGTGATGATATAAGTTAGCACTATCAGCAAAGGTGGCGAGGAAGACTTGTGGTGCAAATATTGCTTTGTAACAATTATTAGCAAATTAAAGAGGAAAGAAGTATCATGTAAACTTTGGGTAATGTACAACAGTTAAGAAAATAAGAGGCAGGTCTTTTTACATGTACTTAATTTGGGATTCAATATTGGCTTGTGTCTTCCCCTCTTCTTCATCCTTGTTGTTGTTTTGTCTTTACAGCTGCTTGTGAGAGCAGGAAGCAAGTTGGACATCCCTGACAAAGATGGCGACACTCCACTCCATGAGGCCCTCAGACACCACACCTTATCACAGCTCAGACAACTACAAGACATGCAAGACGTGGGCAAGGTAGTATTAATAAGTAATACTAACTAAAAGAGATTTTGTCTGCCCTCAGGACGTGTCCACCCATGTTTGTCCATCGACCAAGTGGAGTTTTATATCTGGTCAGAAGCGAAAATGAAGCGTTTTATCCCTTCAAATGTTCCCTCACCCATTTTACCTAAAATTTGATGGTACGGATGGAAGGGGTACTCTATCAAGATTATACCATTAGTCTTTTTATTGGTCTCATGTTACACATAAGATTACAAGAAAGAAGGATATGTAGCTTCTCTACCTGTCAGAGTAGGGACATGGTAAAGAATGAGTGAGTGGGTTTACTTCAGGAGATATTTTCTTTTTGAATGTTTAATGTGAATGGCAGAAAACATATTTGAGCAGACATACACATTAGCAATGACCAAAGGATTCCTACTCAAAATATAGTGTGAGGCTGGTATTGTCAAAGGGAGTTTACCAGGCCTCTGACAGTGATTCAGCAAATTGGTGACACCACACGGCACCCCCATTGGACGATTGTGTCACCCTATTTGTTCTGCTATCCAATGCCATCTGCCATAATGTGTGTCCATATATACGTCATCGGAGGGATAGCAGACTGGTTACTGTGTGCCCACTGCATTATGGGGCCGTTGTTATGTCCTTAGCGGTTAAGCTCTGGTATATTCCCAACCGTTGGAAGTCCAAACGGGGTCGTGATGATATGAACGTTGAAAATTGCTTACGGATCGGACGACAGCCACAGTCCATTCCCATTGATTGTGTTCCCTGAGTTTACTTTAAACCCAAGATTTAAACTTGGGTTATCCTTCATGAATGCAGCTTTTATCTGTCAACATTATGATGTAATAGGCGAGATTATTCCTCATGGATTGTGTGTCAAACGGAACATTTTCTCAACTACTTGCTCTAACTTTCAGAGGTGATGTGAAAGGAAAAAAGGCCCGGGGGGGTTCTCAACACAAAAGACCATACAGGGACGCGCCAAGGACATGTACTATTTCAGCCTTCTGGTATTCAATCCCCTTTTTCATGCCAATTTTGGTATAGCAATGGGTAGTTTTTTCAAAATTTTCTGAAAGTTGTTGGAAAATTAGTCACATTTTCTCAATCGCGAAAACCAAAATTTCTAAAACATTTGAAATTAGTCAAATGTTCCTCAATCTGAAGCAAATTGTCCAAATTCTGCTTTAAAGTGTTTTAAAATTTTGTGGCGAAAAAATGGCAAATTTGGGTTAAATTTGGCCCAACAATTTGCATCTCTGGAGATCGATGGGATCCATTTTTTGGAAAAAAATGGTATCTTATGGGTCCTACGTCCAGAGTCCTCGGAGGCATGTCCCCTATGCAAACCAAACTTGAAACCCCCCCGGGAAAAAAAGTCATGTCACGAAGGATAACCTTGGTATAGTCCTGTTTTTAAAGTTACACTCCCTTTGACAATATACCCACTCTTGAGGATCATTACTAACGGCCAATTTCTTCATGGATTTAACACACAGCTACTACAGATTAGACAGGATTACCTACCCACTAGACGTACACTCGCTGGCCAGGATCCAGTGTATTTTTTGCCACATAGACGGTTAGTGTACAAAAAGAGGCTGTCGCCCCCGTCATGGAGTAGCTACCATGGTTACACCGGCTCTCAGCGCTCGCGGGATTTTTTTCCCAATGCCAATTTTGTTTTTAATATTTTGGCTATATTTGCATTTTTTTTAACATGTGCGGGAATATGGGCGTGTATAGCGCCCTCATCATTTAATGAAATTTTCATCCCTCTCAATGGCGTCGTTTCGGGGTCATGGAGTAGCTATGTGGTAGCTGAGTGTCTACTCCAGGTACTGTAACACCATGATCCACCTTCTCTCCACAAAGTGGGCAACTACATGGTCGCCATTGGTGTAGGTACAGCAGAGTAGCTACATCACTGTATACCTAATACAGTGCTACTTTATAAGTAAGCCCTAAGCTTGCACTCCTGCCGGGCGCAAATAGCCCAGTTGTACTGGCAGTATGCTTCCGCAGTAGGGGCATGGTGTAGCTGCCTGTAATAGGCTACCGACTGAGAGTAGAAACGGCCCATTATTCGGGATTGCAGAGCTAAAAAAACATCAGTCATCTCCTTCCTTCCCTTCCATCTTTCTTTCCCTTCCTTCTCTTCCCTCAACTCCCCCTGTTATTTTTCCCTTCCTTTTCTCTCCCTCCCCTCTCACCTTTCCTCCCTTCCCTCTCTCCCTTCCTCCCCTTCTCTCCCTTCCTTTCCTAGCTCCCTTTCCCTTCTCCCACCTTTTTTTTTTTTTCGCTCCCTCAACCTCCTCCCCCCTGCACAACCATTCTTTGAGTCAAACAGACCCGCCAGCGTACTCTGCAGCATCTCCCTTCTGAGTTGCCCCAGCAACTTCATAGATTTTAAATATTCCATCACAAATATATTTAATGTTACATCACAAATATTTCCAGTTTCCTCTCAATGTCTTCTTTATGACCATTAAAGTTTGCTATGGTCTAGCACTCAATCTGAGACACAAAGGAGCAGTGCTTCCATCGCCTGTCTTCTGAGGCACCAACGTAGTAGCTCAATGCCAAGAATAAGAAAGGCCAGTCCCCAATGGACTTGTGCCCGGAATCCCAGGATCTGTGCCGACACGGCTTAAATTGGCCACAAGAGAAAGAACAAGTAATTGTTTGCCATTAAAGGGTGGTATGGTATTTGTAGTCACTCCAGGTAAACTGATCCCATGTTGTGGTGTTGGTAAACCTACACAATGTAGATGTAGTCTTAAGAAGTTGTTATTTGAATGTCAAAAAGTTGACTGTTAAGCAAGCAAAATGAAAATAATTGGTTTGGGGTGGGAGGTTCAAGGAGGATTGGACAAACACAAGAAGACATGGGAAGAATCAAGTGGAGGAGAGTAGGATGGTTGGGTTGAAAATTGGAGGATGCTCTTGAATCGGGCAATTGAGGGAGGGGGAAAAGAGATTGGCTGCAAGTGTGATGTGAATCCAGCCACCCTCGATTCACATGACAAAACCAGATTTAACACTTTTGATTTACTACGGTACTTGATCCTAATTACGTGTAAATTTGCAAAAAAAGTGTCATGTAAACCAATGTCACATTGGGTTGGCTCTCAATAGAGATGTCTAAACTACTGTGTTTGCTATTTCACAAAATCTTCTTGATAGATCATGCTTTTGATCAATATGGTCTTGCAAAAAGGACACTAAGATCTATGCAAATGTCCATCCTCTAGTTGCTTGTAAATTCCTTCTTATGTTTTTTCTTCAAGTACTGAACACGTTAGGCTGTCGGCGCTGTGGCGGCACGTATCTTAATTTATACCATATAGGAAGGTGGTCAGGTGTTTGTCCGTCCCATTTAATAACCATTTTATTACAAAATTTTAACCATTCTGTACATTTTACGCCCAGGCTGACACCTTCAACGTTTGAGTTTATTGTACTAAAACTACAGGGCGAAGAAGGCAATTTTGGTTTAGCTTAACTTAAAGTATCTAAATAAAAGTGTTAATCTTTTAAACATTTTAGCCTTCAACACTTTTTACCCCTGTAAAAAATTTCCCTCCATTTTTTTACCTTATCAATTCAATTGATTGGAGGTTTTGTTTTATTCCTGTCGTAAGGATTTTGGAAAACTTTTAATAATAATGTTGACGTTTTCATCTGACACCAAGCATTGCTTTACTTTCATTTTAGGGTCAAATCATAAATGAATTAGACTATATGGCTTGTTGTTTTAAATAAAGCTGTGCATTGTTTTTTATGTACGGCGCTTTCAAGTGATGACATACGAAGAAGTGTTTTCCTATAATTCACAACTCCTGTTGGGTATTGTTCCATGGTGGATATCTGGGATATCACTTTACTTGCGGATTTAATCTGTGGTGTTGAAAATAATCCTTAATGCATTTAAGCAATACTTAATTTGAGAGTAGTTTGATGTTTGGAATGTGCACAAAAGAAAAGGTACAAGCATATTTGTGTATACTTAACACGAGGCCAGTGCATTCATCATTGCCGGTACAAGTGCAGGGTACATTTGGTCCAATTGAGAGCAAATTTGATTGAAATAAATTCTTCCATAAGTAGCTGAATATTTAATGCCATAGGAGGAAAAATTGTGTAGTTAAAGACAAGTATTTTGATGGATTTTCTGTTTTTTCTTGGCTTTTTTTTTTTTAGTGAAATGGCCCCATGCTGAACACTTCCATCTATGGATAAGGACGCCTGGAGGAATATATGAGGTAGGTCACAGAGCTAGAATATAAACCAAGAGGGCTACTGCTTGTGTTATTGAATAGGCCAGCAACGTAACCGATTTCTCTAAACACCTCGCGCCCCATCCTTAGTGTTGCGCAACCCAGCCGCGCTGTAGCGCTGTTGCTGCCAACAAGCCACATTGCACCTACAATCAGTGCGTCACGAGTTATGTTATCATGTGTGCATTTCTAAAGTGTTCCATTCTCTGATCGACCGAGTTTTCTGCAATAATTATGCGTATATAAGTCGTTGGGTAAGGATGTTATGTCATTGCCTTAGCTGGAATTAGGAAAACTTGTGGTGACCTCACACACTCGCATGTTGGCCTCTCTATGGACTGTTGATGTTGCTCAAGTTACAGATATTGGAAAGAGTTCCATATGTTTCCCCCCCCCCCATATATTTACAAAACATTTAATTTGGCTCTTTATTCCGTGTTTGATTAATAAAGGCCAAAATTGAAATAAATTTTGTATCTTGCCCAGATATTTTGATCAAATAAAGTCACATACTGTGCATACTGTGTGAGTCTTATCATTTCGTCTTGCCCCTGAGCTTGCTCAGAGCAAGACCACAAAATCACTTCTTAAAATTTCCTATTGTTGGAAAAATTTGACTTTTATTTTGCTCTATCAGTTAAAGGTGCATTGCCCAATCCTCAAGGTCCATTCATACTTCACTGCGTGGACCTTAAGCCTCACACTCCTCCGCTCAACCAGGATGGGATTTTCCTCCGATAGGAGGATTTCCTCCTTTGTGGCCTTTTGACCCCTGTCTTGACAATTCTTTTCCTCCTTTTTGGAAATTATGCAATCTCATCCCTGACTCAACCCATGAAACCCAAGATTTTGGTATCAGAAGAAACCTTGTATTTTTCTTAACTCATTGGCCAATGCTGTTGCTAACTGTTTTCCCATTATGATGCTACAAACTAAAATCTTGGGTTGAGGACAGGGGGTTATGGTTACCCGAGATTGTGTACAATAACCTGTGAGTTAAGGTTCGTTCATACTACACTGCAACGTGCGTTGCGGTAAGTTGCAGTGCTCGAAATAGGTCTCTGTCCAGTATACTGCATTGCGGTACTGCAACCGAGTTAAATTTATTTTAACTGCAGCTGCAGCAGGTTGCGTTGAGTTGCTGCAGCAAGTGATCGATATATCGGCACTGCACTGCGCAGTGCAGCGTAGTATGAACGAACCTTTATTGTAATAGTCACACCATTTTATTGTGAGCGGTAATTGCGTATCAGATTTAAATGAAATTGTTGAATCAGAGTATGTTGGCAATAGTCTTAAGTATGAAACAACAAAAATTATGTGGTGTAATTATCAGGTGGGTCACCTTCAATTTAAGCCAACACAAACCAATTTTCTGTTATGAATTGTACACAAAGCTTTCCCTTTGAGATTAATTACCAAATGAGGTGTGGTTCATGTTACAAGACAAAATCAATTCATTATTGTGTTCCTTAATATATGAGTAATGACTGCAACTACAGGCATGAAAGTAATTAGACAAATCTAACATATTTGTTGGCTTTGTGTAAATCTATTGAAAGATACACTTATTAGTCCAGGAACTTTAGGATCTGTGTAGCTAGAAGGCAGAAATAAATAAGCCATAGCTGATTTTTCTTTTAGGATAGTTTTCTCTTAATGTTGTGAGGAACAACATATCAAAAGTCCTCAAGATTATTCCTTGTGTTAATTGAGGAATAAGAGGAGTAAAAAAATAAAATGGTTCAATTGAGCTAAACCATTGACTATTGCAATCTTCTAGTTTGGAGGCTGATTTGAAAAAGTGAAGATCAATTACAAATTTAATCAATTTTCTGTTCGGTAAAAAACCTCAGTGTGATATTCTGGAGGAATATGATAAAACCAACATTTTCTCTGATTTTGCTCTTAAAGGTGCGTGTTCCGATCGTGTTTGGGACCCCCCCTGATTTACCCGGAAGTAGTATCGATTTTGATATCAGATATGAAAGGCCGTATTTTTCTCATTGTCATCCTGAAATATGAGCCCTCAAATCCGTTTCATTCCCAAGATATGAACGAAAAACTGCCATTTTAGTGGTTTAGCACAGTATTGAATAGGGCTTTGCAATATGCATTATTGTTTCTACCATCAAAACCGCAAGTTTGTTTCCCACGGTACTCGATGGGGCGTATGTGCAAGTGCCAAGCTTTCATATCAAGTAGAGAACACAGTAGACATGGATCGGAACAAGTACCTTTATACAAAATATTGTGCCTCAAAATTATCACCAATTTCACCTTTTAAGGCCAGAAAGATTAGCCTGCTAGCCTGATGAAAATATACATGCATATCTGGGCTAAAGTGTTTCATTACTCTATCTGTCACCATCATTAAAGTACAAACATACTTAGTCTTAGGTTAGAGGTTCTTGAGATCAATGCAAGTCTTCTGTGAAGCCATTTCTCATACCACTGTCTTGTGCAGTATTGAGTCCATTGGACACTGGGCAGCCTGCCAAGCGAAAAGATAACACTTGACCATCTTAAGTTGTTCTCTATTGCCTCATACAGTCAACAGTCTTTACTCAAGAACTCTCCTGCTATCGACCAGGACTCGCTGGTGGAGTGTATGGTTTGTTCGGATATGAAGCGAGACACGCTGTTTGGTCCTTGTGGACACATCGCCACGTGTTCTCTCTGTTCGCCACGTGTCAAGAAGTGTTTAGTCTGCAAGGAACAGGTCCAGTCAAGGACTAAGGTAATCTATGGCCTTGATGTGCCAAAAGGAGTATCTCTTATTTAAAGGTGCAACAAGAGATTTCACATATCAGAGGTACCTAAAAAAATCGAAAGCACTGATTTTTGCCCCGATGTAAAGCTTTGCATAAAAAATATCCCCATGTGAAAGGATTAAGCTGAGAAATGTCTTTGGTACAAAAAATAGTGAAATTTCTCATTTTGTATAGGAGCAAATACGAAATTCAGCCATGTTTTATTGAAATATAAGCAAGTCAAATCACCCTTTTTCTCTCCTATAAGACATTTCTTTAGCCAAA